>JAWPHD010023265.1:0-22578 GCA_037043455.1 Cyrtodaria siliqua | reverse complement strand
GTTGCATGTACAAGCCATGACAAGCCAACAATGCGTTCCACCGTAAGTTTTTCATATGTATACGCACTTTCAACAGATATGCACACATCAGAAATGAAACGTGCACTCTATGGCACGCAGAATGATACTTGTTGACATTTCATTGCCAAGGGACGTAATACGTGTACGGAAAAAATAGGACAAACAGAGATAACTTAGATTTTTACGCGATCTGATAGTACATATGATTATAATTCATAATAGTAATACGTAAAGAATATGTACAATATTATCTGGCTTGTTGTTATGATTGTCAATATGACTATTGTTATAATTATTGCAGCAAACCTGTATCAAGACACAACGTTAATCGCTTCTCAAGTGAGCCCAGAAGTTGCATGTACAAGCCATGACAAGCCAACAATGCGTTCCACCGTAAGTTTTTCATATGTATACGTACTTTCAACAGATATGCACAAGTCAGAAATGAAACGGGCACTCTATGGCACGCAGAATGATACTTGTTGACATTTCATTGCCAAGGGACGTAATACGTGTACGGGAAAATAGGACAAACAGAGATAACTTAGAGTTTTACGCGATCTGATAGTACATATGATTATTATTCATAATAGTAATACGTATAGAATATGTACAATATTATCTGGCTTGTTGTTATGATTGTTAATATGACTATTGTTATAATTATTGCAGCAAACCTGTATCAAGACACAACGTTAATCGCTTCTCAAGTGAGCCCAGAAGTTGCATGTACAAGCCATGACAAGCCAACATTGCGTTCCACCGTAAGTTTATCATATGTATACGTACTTTCAACAGATATGCACAAGTCAGAAATGAAACGTGCACTCTATGGCACGCAGAATGATACTTGTTGACATTTCATTGCCAAGGGACGTAGTACGTGTACGGAAAAATAGGACAAACAGAGATAACTTAGATTTTTACGCGATCTGATAGTACATATGATTATTATTCATAATAGTAATACGTAAAGAATATGTACAATATTATCTGGCTTGTTGTTATGATTGTTAATATGACTATTGTTATAATTATTGCAGCAAACCTGTATCAAGACACAACGTTAATCGCTTTTCAAGTGAGCCCAGAAGTTGCATGTACAAGCCATGACAAGCCAACAATGCGTTCCACCGTAAGTTTTTTATATGTATACGCACTTTCAACAGATATGCACACATCAGAAATGAAACGGGCACTCTATGGCACGCAGAATGATACTTGTTGACATTTCATTGCCAAGGGACGTAATACGTGTACGGGAAAATAGGAGAAACAGTGATAACTTAGATTTTTACGCGATCTGATAGTACATATGATTATTATTCATAATAGTAATACGTATAGAATATGTACAATATTATCTGGCTTGTTGTTATGATTGTTAATATGACTATTGTTATAATTATTGCAGCAAACCTGTATCAAGACACAACGTTAATCGCTTCTCAAGTGAGCCCAGAAGTTGCATGTACAAGCCATGACAAGCCAACATTGCGTTCCACCGTAAGTTTATCATATGTATACGTACTTTCAACAGATATGCACAAGTCAGAAATGAAACGTGCACTCTATGGCACGCAGAATGATACTTGTTGACATTTCATTGCCAAGGGACGTAAGTACGTGTACGGGAAAATAGGACAAACAGAGATAACTTAGATTTTTACGCGATCTGATAGTACATATGATTATTATTCATAATAGTAATACGTAAAGAATATGTACAATATTATCTGGCTTGTTGTTATGATTGTTAATATGACTATTGTTATAATTATTGCAGCAAACCTGTATCAAGACACAACGTTAATCGCTTTTCAAGTGAGCCCAGAAGTTGCATGTACAAGCCATGACAAGCCAACAATGCGTTCCACCGTAAGTTTTTCATATGTATACGCACTTTCAACAGATATGCACAAGTCAGAAATGAAACGTGCACTCTATGGCACGCAGAATGATACTTGTTGACATTTCATTGCCAAGGGACGTAATACGTGTACGGGAAAATAGGACAAACAGAGATAACTTAGATTTTTACGCGATCTGATAGTACATATGATTATTATTCATAATAGTAATGCGTAAAGAATATGTACAATATTATCTGGCTTGTTGTTTTGATTGTTAATATGACTATTGTTATAATTATTGCAGCAAACCTGTATCAAGACACAACGTTAATCGCTTCTCAAGTGAGCCCAGAAGTTGCATGTACAAGCCATGACAAGCCAACAATGCGTTCCACCCTAAGTTTTTCATATGTATACGTACTTTCAACAGATATGCACAAGTCAGAAATGAAACGGGCACTCTATGGCACGCAGAATGATACTTGTTGACATTTCATTGCCAAGGGACGTAATACGTGTACGGGAAAATAGGACAAACAGAGATAACTTAGATTTTTACGCGATCTGATAGTACATATGATTATTATTCATAATAGTAATACGTATAGAATATGTACAATATTATCTGGCTTGTTGTTATGATTGTTAATATGACTATTGTTATAATTATTGCAGCAAACCTGTATCAAGACACAACGTTAATCGCTTCTCAAGTGAGCCCAGAAGTTGCATGTACAAGCCATGACAAGCCAACAATGCGTTCCATCGTAAGTTTTTCATATGTATACGTACTTTCAACAGATATGCACAAGTCAGAAATGAAACGACACTCTATGGCACGCAGAATGATACTTGTTGACATTTCATTGCCAAGGGACGTAATACGTGTACGGGAAAATAGGACAAACAGAGATAACTTAGATTTTTACGCGATCTGATAGTACATATGATTATTATTCATAATAGTAATACGTAAAGAATATGTACAATATTATCTGGCTAGTTGTTATGATTGTTAATATGACTATTGTTATAATTATTGCAGCAAACCTGTATCAAGACACAACGTTAATCGCTTCTCAAGTGAGCCCAGAAGTTGCATGTACAAGCCATGACAAGCCAACAATGCGTTCCATCGTAAGTTTTTCATATGTATACGTACTTTCAACAGATATGCACAAGTCAGAAATGAAACGGACACTCTATGGCACGCAGAATGATACTTGTTGACATTTCATTGCCAAGGGACGTAATACGTGTACGGGAAAATAGGACAAACAGAGATAACTTAGATTTTTACGCGATCTGATAGTACATATGATTATTATTCATAATAGTAATACGTAAAGAATATGTACAATATTATCTGGCTAGTTGTTATGATTGTTAATATGACTATTGTTATAATTATTGCAGCAAACCTGTATCAAGACACAACGTTAATCGCTTCTCAAGTGAGCCCAGAAGTTGCATGTACAAGCCATGACAAGCCAACAATGCGTTCCACCGTAAGTTTTTCATATGTATACGTACTTTCAACAGATATGCACAAGTCAGAAATGAAACGGACACTCTATGGCACGCAGAATGATACTTGTTGACATTTCATTGCCAAGGGACGTAATACGTGTACGGGAAAATAGGACAAAAAGAGATAACTTAGATTTTTACGCGATCTGATAGTACATATGATTATAATTCATAATAGTAATACGTATAGAATATGTACAATATTATCTGGCTTGTTGTTATGATTGTTAATATGACTATTGTTATAATTATTGCAGCAAACCTGTATCAAGACACAACGTTAATCGCTTCTCAAGTGAGCCCAGAAGTTGCATGTACAAGCCATGACAAGCCAACAATGGATTCGACCGTAAGTTTTTCATATGTATACGTACTTTCAACAGATATGCACAAGTCAGAAATGAAACGGGCACTCTATGGCACGCAGAATCATACTTGTTGACATTTCATTGCCAAGGGACGTAATACGTGTACGGGAAAATAGGAGAAACAGAGATAACTTAGATTTTTACGCGATCTGATAGTACATATGATTATTATTCATAAGAGTAATACGTATAGAATATGTACAATATTATCTGGCTTGTTGTTATGATTGTTCATATGACTATTGTTATAATTATTGCAGCAAACCTGTATCAAGACACAACGTTAATCGCTTCTCAAGTGAGCCCAGAAGTTGCATGTACAAGCCATGACAAGCCAACAATGCGTTCCACCGTAAGTTTTTCATATGTATACGTACTTTCAACAGATATGCACAAGTCAGAAATGAAACGGGCACTCTATGGCACGCAGAATGATACTTGTTGACATTTCATTGCCAAGGGACGTAATACGTGTACGGGAAAATAGGACAAACAGAGATAACTTAGATTTTTACGCGATCTGATAGTACATATGATTATTATTCATAATAGTAATACGTATAGAATATGTACAATATTATCTGGTTTGTTGTTATGATTGTTAATATGACTATTGTTATAATTATTGCAGCAAACCTGTATCAAGACACAACGTTAATCGCTTTTCAAGTGAGCCCAGAAGTTGCATGTACAAGCCATGACAAGCCAACAATGCGTTCCACCGTAAGTTTTTCATATGTATACGCACTTTCAACAGATATGCACACATCAGAAATGAAACGTGCACTCTATGGCACGCAGAATGATACTTGTTGACATTTCATTGCCAAGGGACGTAATACGTGTACGGGAAAATAGGACAAACAGAGATAACTTAGATTTTTACGCGATCTGATAGTACATATGATTATTATTCATAATAGTAATACGTAAAGAATATGTACAATATTATCTGGCTTGTTGTTATGATTGTTAATATGACTATTGTTATAATTATTGCAGCAAACCTGTATCAAGACACAACGTTAATCGCTTTTCAAGTGAGCCCAGAAGTTGCATGTACAAGCCATGACAAGCCAACAATGCGTTCCACCGTAAGTTTTTCATATGTATACGCACTTTCAACAGATATGCACAAGTCAGAAATGAAACGTGCACTCTATGGCACGCAGAATGATACTTGTTGACATTTCATTGCCAAGGGACGTAATACGTGTACGGGAAAATAGGACAAACAGAGATAACTTAGATTTTTACGCGATCTGATAGTACATATGATTATTATTCATAAAAGTAATGCGTAAAGAATATGTACAATATTATCTGGCTTGTTGTTATGATTGTTAATATGACTATTGTTATAATTATTGCAGCAAACCTGTATCAAGACACAACGTTAATCGCTTCTCAAGTGAGCCCAGAAGTTGCATGTACAAGCCATGACAAGCCAACAATGCGTTCCACCCTAAGTTTTTCATATGTATACGTACTTTCAACAGATATGCACAAGTCAGAAATGAAACGGGCACTCTATGGCACGCAGAATGATACTTGTTGACATTTCATTGCCAAGGGACGTAATAAGTGTACGGGAAAATAGGACAAACAGAGATAACTTAGATTTTTACGCGATCTGATAGTACATATGATTATTATTCATAATAGTAATACGTATAGAATATGTACAATATTATCTGGCTTGTTGTTATGATTGTTAATATGACTATTGTTATAATTATTGCAGCAAACCTGTATCAAGACACAACGTTAATCGCTTCTCAAGTGAGCCCAGAAGTTGCATGTACAAGCCATGACAAGCCAACAATGCGTTCCATCGTAAGTTTTTCATATGTATACGTACTTTCAACAGATATGCACAAGTCAGAAATGAAACGGACACTCTATGGCACGCAGAATGATACTTGTTGACATTTCATTGCCAAGGGACGTAATACGTGTACGGGAAAATAGGACAAACAGAGATAACTTAGATTTTTACGCGATCTGATAGTACATATGATTATTATTCATAATAGTAATACGTAAAGAATATGTACAATATTATCTGGCTAGTTGTTATGATTGTTAATATGACTATTGTTATAATTATTGCAGCAAACCTGTATCAAGACACAACGTTAATCGCTTCTCAAGTGAGCCCAGAAGTTGCATGTACAAGCCATGACAAGCCAACAATGCGTTCCACCGTAAGTTTTTCATATGTATACGTACTTTCAACAGATATGCACAAGTCAGAAATGAAACGGACACTCTATGGCACGCAGAATGATACTTGTTGACATTTCATTGCCAAGGGACGTAATACGTGTACGGGAAAATAGGACAAAAAGAGATAACTTAGATTTTTACGCGATCTGATAGTACATATGATTATAATTCATAATAGTAATACGTATAGAATATGTACAATATTATCTGGCTTGTTGTTATGATTGTTAATATGACTATTGTTATAATTATTGCAGCAAACCTGTATCAAGACACAACGTTAATCGCTTCTCAAGTGAGCCCAGAAGTTGCATGTACAAGCCATGACAAGCCAACAATGGATTCGACCGTAAGTTTTTCATATGTATACGTACTTTCAACAGATATGCACAAGTCAGAAATGAAACGGGCACTCTATGGCACGCAGAATCATACTTGTTGACATTTCATTGCCAAGGGACGTAATACGTGTACGGGAAAATAGGACAAACAGAGATAACTTAGATTTTTACGCGATCTGATAGTACATATGATTATTATTCATAAGAGTAATACGTATAGAATATGTACAATATTATCTGGCTTGTTGTTATGATTGTTCATATGACTATTGTTATACTTATTGCAGCAAACCTGTATCAAGACACAACGTTAATCGCTTCTCAAGTGAGCCCAGAAGTTGCATGTACAAGCCATGACAAGCCAACAATGCGTTCCACCGTAAGTTTTTCATATGTATACGTACTTTCAACAGATATGCACAAGTCAGAAATGAAACGGGCACTCTATGGCACGCAGAATGATACTTGTTGACATTTCATTGCCAAGGGACGTAATACGTGTACGGGAAAATAGGACAAACAGAGATAACTTAGATTTTTACGCGATCTGATAGTACATATGATTATTATTCATAATAGTAATACGTATAGAATATGTACAATATTATCTGGTTTGTTGTTATGATTGTTAATATGACTATTGTTATAATTATTGCAGCAAACCTGTATCAAGACACAACGTTAATCGCTTTTCAAGTGAGCCCAGAAGTTGCATGTACAAGCCATGACAAGCCAACAATGCGTTCCACCGTAAGTTTTTCATATGTATACGCACTTTCAACAGATATGCACACATCAGAAATGAAACGTGCACTCTATGGCACGCAGAATGATACTTGTTGACATTTCATTGCCAAGGGACGTAATACGTGTACGGGAAAATAGGACAAACAGAGATAACTTAGATTTTTACGCGATCTGATAGTACATATGATTATTATTCATAATAGTAATACGTAAAGAATATGTACAATATTATCTGGCTTGTTGTTATGATTGTTAATATGACTATTGTTATAATTATTGCAGCAAACCTGTATCAAGACACAACGTTAATCGCTTTTCAAGTGAGCCCAGAAGTTGCATGTACAAGCCATGACAAGCCAACAATGCGTTCCACCGTAAGTTTTTCATATGTATACGCACTTTCAACAGATATGCACAAGTCAGAAATGAAACGTGCACTCTATGGCACGCAGAATGATACTTGTTGACATTTCATTGCCAAGGGACGTAATACGTGTACGGGAAAATAGGACAAACAGAGATAACTTAGATTTTTACGCGATCTGATAGTACATATGATTATTATTCATAATAGTAATGCGTAAAGAATATGTACAATATTATCTGGCTTGTTGTTATGATTGTTAATATGACTATTGTTATAATTATTGCAGCAAACCTGTATCAAGACACAACGTTAATCGCTTCTCAAGTGAGCCCAGAAGTTGCATGTACAAGCCATGACAAGCCAACAATGCGTTCCACCCTAAGTTTTTCATATGTATACGTACTTTCAACAGATATGCACAAGTCAGAAATGAAACGGGCACTCTATGGCACGCAGAATGATACTTGTTGACATTTCATTGCCAAGGGACGTAATACGTGTACGGGAAAATAGGACAAACAGAGATAACTTAGATTTTTACGCGATCTGATAGTACATATGATTATTATTCATAATAGTAATACGTATAGAATATGTACAATATTATCTGGCTTGTTGTTATGATTGTTAATATGACTATTGTTATAATTATTGCAGCAAACCTGTATCAAGACACAACGTTAATCGCTTCTCAAGTGAGCCCAGAAGTTGCATGTACAAGCCATGACAAGCCAACAATGCGTTCCATCGTAAGTTTTTCATATGTATACGTACTTTCAACAGATATGCACAAGTCAGAAATGAAACGGACACTCTATGGCACGCAGAATGATACTTGTTGACATTTCATTGCCAAGGGACGTAATACGTGTACGGGAAAATAGGACAAACAGAGATAACTTAGATTTTTACGCGATCTGATAGTACATATGATTATTATTCATAATAGTAATACGTAAAGAATATGTACAATATTATCTGGCTAGTTGTTATGATTGTTAATATGACTATTGTTATAATTATTGCAGCAAACCTGTATCAAGACACAACGTTAATCGCTTCTCAAGTGAGCCCAGAAGTTGCATGTACAAGCCATGACAAGCCAACAATGCGTTCCACCGTAAGTTTTTCATATGTATACGTACTTTCAACAGATATGCACAAGTCAGAAATGAAACGGACACTCTATGGCACGCAGAATGATACTTGTTGACATTTCATTGCCAAGGGACGTAATACGTGTACGGGAAAATAGGACAAAAAGAGATAACTTAGATTTTTACGCGATCTGATAGTACATATGATTATAATTCATAATAGTAATACGTATAGAATATGTACAATATTATCTGGCTTGTTGTTATGATTGTTAATATGACTATTGTTATAATTATTGCAGCAAACCTGTATCAAGACACAACGTTAATCGCTTCTCAAGTGAGCCCAGAAGTTGCATGTACAAGCCATGACAAGCCAACAATGGATTCGACCGTAAGTTTTTCATATGTATACGTACTTTCAACAGATATGCACAAGTCAGAAATGAAACGGGCACTCTATGGCACGCAGAATCATACTTGTTGACATTTCATTGCCAAGGGACGTAATACGTGTACGGGAAAATAGGAGAAACAGAGATAACTTAGATTTTTACGCGATCTGATAGTACATATGATTATTATTCATAAGAGTAATACGTATAGAATATGTACAATATTATCTGGCTTGTTGTTATGATTGTTCATATGACTATTGTTATAATTATTGCAGCAAACCTGTATCAAGACACAACGTTAATCGCTTCTCAAGTGAGCCCAGAAGTTGCATGTACAAGCCATGACAAGCCAACAATGCGTTCCACCGTAAGTTTTTCATATGTATACGTACTTTCAACAGATATGCACAAGTCAGAAATGAAACGGGCACTCTATGGCACGCAGAATGATACTTGTTGACATTTCATTGCCAAGGGACGTAATACGTGTACGGGAAAATAGGACAAACAGAGATAACTTAGATTTTTACGCGATCTGATAGTACATATGATTATTATTCATAATAGTAATACGTATAGAATATGTACAATATTATCTGGTTTGTTGTTATGATTGTTAATATGACTATTGTTATAATTATTGCAGCAAACCTGTATCAAGACACAACGTTAATCGCTTTTCAAGTGAGCCCAGAAGTTGCATGTACAAGCCATGACAAGCCAACAATGCGTTCCACCGTAAGTTTTTCATATGTATACGCACTTTCAACAGATATGCACACATCAGAAATGAAACGTGCACTCTATGGCACGCAGAATGATACTTGTTGACATTTCATTGCCAAGGGACGTAATACGTGTACGGGAAAATAGGACAAACAGAGATAACTTAGATTTTTACGCGATCTGATAGTACATATGATTATTATTCATAATAGTAATACGTAAAGAATATGTACAATATTATCTGGCTTGTTGTTATGATTGTTAATATGACTATTGTTATAATTATTGCAGCAAACCTGTATCAAGACACAACGTTAATCGCTTTTCAAGTGAGCCCAGAAGTTGCATGTACAAGCCATGACAAGCCAACAATGCGTTCCACCGTAAGTTTTTCATATGTATACGCACTTTCAACAGATATGCACAAGTCAGAAATGAAACGTGCACTCTATGGCACGCAGAATGATACTTGTTGACATTTCATTGCCAAGGGACGTAATACGTGTACGGGAAAATAGGACAAACAGAGATAACTTAGATTTTTACGCGATCTGATAGTACATATGATTATTATTCATAATAGTAATACGTAAAGAATATGTACAATATTATCTGGCTAGTTGTTATGATTGTTAATATGACTATTGTTATAATTATTGCAGCAAACCTGTATCAAGACACAACGTTAATCGCTTCTCAAGTGAGCCCAGAAGTTGCATGTACAAGCCATGACAAGCCAACAATGCGTTCCACCGTAAGTTTTTCATATGTATACGTACTTTCAACAGATATGCAAAAGTCATAAATGAAACGGGCACTCTATGGCACGCAGAATGATACTTGTTGACATTTCATTGCCAAGGGACGTAATACGTGTACGGGAAAATAGGACAAACAGAGATAACTTAGATTTTTACGCGATCTGATAGTACATATGATTATTATTCATAATAGTAATACGTATAGAATATGTACAATATTATCTGGCTTGTTGTTATGATTGTTAATATGACTATTGTTATAATTATTGCAGCAAACCTGTATCAAGACACAACGTTAATCGCTTTTCAAGTGAGCCCAGAAGTTGCAAGTACAAGCCATGACAAGCCAACAATGCGTTCCACCGTAAGTTTTTCATATGTATACGCACTTTCAACAGATATGCACAAGTCAGAAATGAAACGTGCACTCTATGGCACGCAGAATGATACTTGTTGACATTTCATTGCCAAGGGACGTAATACGTGTACGGGAAAATAGGACAAACAGAGATAACTTAGATTTTTACGCGATCTGATAGTACATATGATTATTATTCATAATAGTAATACGTAAAGAATATGTACAATATTATCTGGCTTGTTGTTATGATTGTTAATATGACTATTGTTATAATTATTGCAGCAAACCTGTATCAAGACACAACGTTAATCGCTTCTCAAGTGAGCCCAGAAGTTGCATGTACACGCCATGACAAGCCAACAATGCGTTCCACCGTAAGTTTTTCATATGTATACGTACTTTCAACAGATATGCACAAGTCAGAAATGAAACGGGCACTCTATGGCACGCAGAATGATACTTGTTGACATTTCATTGCCAAGGGACGTAATACGTGTACGGGAAAATAGGACAAACAGAGATAACTTAGATTTTTACGCGATCTGATAGTACATATGATTATTATTCATAATAGTAATACGTATAGAATATGTACAATATTATCTGGTTTGTTGTTATGATTGTTAATATGACTATTGTTATAATTATTGCAGCAAACCTGTATCAAGACACAACGTTAATCGCTTTTCAAGTGAGCCCAGAAGTTGCATGTACAAGCCATGACAAGCCAACAATGCGTTCCACCGTAAATTTTTCATATGTATACGCACTTTCAACAGATATGCACACATCAGAAATGAAACGTGCACTCTATGGCACGCAGAATGATACTTGTTGACATTTCATTGCCAAGGGACGTAATAGGTGTACGGGAAAATAGGACAAACAGAGATAACTTAGATTTTTACGCGATCTGATAGTACATATGATTATTATTCATAATAGTAATACGTAAAGAATATGTACAATATTATCTGGCTTGTTGTTATGATTGTTAATATGACTATTGTTATAATTATTGCAGCAAACCTGTATCAAGACACAACGTTAATCGCTTTTCAAGTGAGCCCAGAAGTTGCATGTACAAGCCATGACAAGCCAACAATGCGTTCCACCGTAAGTTTTTCATATGTATACGCACTTTCAACAGATATGCACAAGTCAGAAATGAAACGTGCACTCTATGGCACGCAGAATGATACTTGTTGACATTTCATTGCCAAGGGACGTAATACGTGTACGGGAAAATAGGACAAACAGAGATAACTTAAATTTTTACGCGATCTGATAGTACATATGATTATTATTCATAATAGTAATACGTAAAGAATATGTACAATATTATCTGGCTTGTTGTTATGATTGTTAATATGACTATTGTTATAATTATTGCAGCAAACCTGTATCAAGACACAACGTTAATCGCTTTTCAAGTAAGCCCAGAAGTTGCATGTACAAGCCATGACAAGCCAACAATGCGTTCCACCGTAAGTTTTTCATATGTATATGCACTTTCAACAGATATGCACAAGTCAGAAATGAAACGTGCACTCTATGGCACGCAGAATGATACTTGTTGACATTTCATTGCCAAGGGACGTAATACGTGTACGGGAAAATAGGACAAACAGAGATAACTTAGATTTTTACGCGATCTGATAGTACATATGATTATTATTCATAATAGTAATACGTATAGAATATGTACAATATTATCTGGCTTGTTGTTATGATTGTTAATATGACTATTGTTATAATTATTGCAGCAAACCTGTATCAAGACACAACGTTAATCGCTTCTCAAGTGAGCCCAGAAGTTGCATGTACAAGCCATGACAAGCCAACAATGCGTTCCACCGTAAGTTTTTCATATGTATACGTACTTTCAACAGATATGCACAAGTCAGAAATGAAACGGGCACTCTATGGCACGCAGAATGATACTTGTTGACATTTCATTGCCAAGGGACGTAATACGTGTACGGGAAAATAGGACAAACAGAGATAACTTAGATTTTTACGCGATCTGATAGTACATATGATTATTATTCATAATAGTAATACGTATAGAATATGTACAATATTATCTGGCTTGTTGTTATGATTGTTAATATGACTATTGTTATAATTATTGCAGCAAACCTGTATCAAGACACAACGTTAATCGCTTCTCAAGTGAGCCCAGAAGTTGCATGTACAAGCCATGACAAGCCAACAATGCGTTCCGTCGTACGTTTTTCATATGTATACGTACTTTCAACAGAAATGCACAAGTCAGAAATGAAACGGGCACTCTATGGCACGCAGAATGATACTTGTTGACATTTCATTGCCAAGGGACGTACTACGTGTACGGGAAAATAGGACAAACAGAGATAACTTAGATTTTTACGCGATCTGATAGTACATATGATTATTATTCATAATAGTAATACGTAAAGAATATGTACAATATTATCTGGCTAGTTGTTATGATTGTTAATATGACTATTGTTATAATTATTGCAGCAAACCTGTATCAAGACACAACGTTAATCGCTTCTCAAGTGAGCCCAGAAGTTGCATGTACACGCCATGACAAGCCAACAATGCGTTCCACCGTAAGTTTTTCATATGTATACGTACTTTCAACAGATATGCACAAGTCAGAAATGAAACGGGCACTCTATGGCACGCAGAATCATACTTGTTGACATTTCATTGCCAAGAGACGTAATACGTGTACGGGAAAATAGGAGAAACAGAGATAACTTAGATTTTTACGCGATCTGATAGTACATATGATTATTATTCATAAGAGTAATACGTATAGAATATGTACAATATTATCTGGCTTGTTGTTATGATTGTTAATATGACTATTGTTATAATTATTGCAGCAAACCTGTATCAAGACACAACGTTAATCGCTTCTCAAGTGAGCCCAGAAGTTGCATGTACAAGCCATGACAAGCCAACAATGCGTTCCACCGTAAGTTTTTCATATGTATACGTACTTTCAACAGATATGCACAAGTCAGAAATGAAACGGGCACTCTATGGCACGCAGAATGATACTTGTTGACATTTCATTGCCAAGGGACGTAATACGTGTACGGGAAAATAGGACAAACAGAGATAACTTAGATTTTTACGCGATCTGATAGTACATATGATTATTATTCATAATAGTAATACGTAAAGAATATGTACAATATTATCTGGCTTGTTGTTATGATTGTTAATATGACTATTGTTATAATTATTGCAGCAAACCTGTATCAAGACACAACGTTAATCGCTTCTCAAGTGAGCCCAGAAGTTGCATGTACAAGCCATGACAAGCCAACAATGCGTTCCACCGTAAGTTTTTCATATGTATACGTACTTTCAACAGATATGCACAAGTCAGAAATGAAACGGGCACTCTATGGCACGCAGAATGATACTTGTTGACATTTCATTGCCAAGGGACGTAATAAGTGTACGGGAAAATAGGACAAACAGAGATAACTTAGATTTTTACGCGATCTGATAGTACATATGATTATTATTCATAAGAGTAATACGTATAGAATATGTACAATATTATCTGGCTTGTTGTTATGATTGTTAATATGACTATTGTTATAATTATTGCAGCAAACCTGTATCAAGACACAACGTTAATCGCTTCTCAAGTGAGCCCAGAAGTTGCATGTACAAGCCATGACAAGCCAACAATGCGTTCCACCGTAAGTTTTTCATATGTATACGTACTTTCAACAGATATGCACAAGTCAGAAATGAAACGGGCACTCTATGGCACGCAGAATGATACTTGTTGACATTTCATTGCCAAGGGACGTAATACGTGTACGGGAAAATAGGACAAACAGAGATAACTTAGATTTTTACGCGATCTGATAGTACATATGATTATTATTCATAATAGTAATACGTAAAGAATATGTACAATATTATCTGGCTTGTTGTTATGATTGTTAATATGACTATTGTTATAATTATTGCAGCAAACCTGTATCAAGACACAACGTTAATCGCTTCTCAAGTGAGCCCAGAAGTTGCATGTACAAGCCATGACAAGCCAACAATGCGTTCCACCGTAAGTTTTTCATATGTTTACGTACTTTCAACAGATATGCACAAGTCAGAAATGAAACGGGCACTCTATGGCACGCAGAATGATACTTGTTGACATTTCATTGCCAAGGGACGTAATACGTGTACGGGAAAATAGGACAAACAGAGATAACTTAGATTTTTACGCGATCTGATAGTACATATGATTATTATTCATAAGAGTAATACGTATAGAATATGTACAATATTATCTGGCTTGTTGTTATGATTGTTAATATGACTATTGTTATAATTATTGCAGCAAACCTGTATCAAGACACAACGTTAATCGCTTCTCAAGTGAGCCCAGAAGTTGCATGTACAAGCCATGACAAGCCAACAATGCGTTCCACCGTAAGTTTTTCATATGTATACGTACTTTCAACAGATATGCACAAGTCAGAAATGAAACGGGCACTCTATGGCACGCAGAATGATACTTGTTGACATTTCATTGCCAAGGGACGTAATACGTGTACGGGAAAATAGGACAAACAGAGATAACTTAGATTTTTACGCGATCTGATAGTACATATGATTATTATTCATAATAGAAATACGTAAAGAATATGTACAATATTATCTGGCTTGTTGTTATGATTGTTAATATGACTATTGTTATAATTATTGCAGCAAACCTGTATCAAGACACAACGTTAATCGCTTTTCAAGTGAGCCCAGAAGTTGCATGTACAAGCCATGACAAGCCAACAATGCGTTCCACCGTAAGTTTTTCATATGTATACGCACTTTCAACAGATATGCACACATCAGAAATGAAACGTGCACTCTATGGCACGCAGAATGATACTTGTTGACATTTCATTGCCAAGGGACGTAATACGTGTACGGGAAAATAGGACAAACAGAGATAACTTAGATTTTTACGCGATCTGATAGTACATATGATTATTATTCATAATAGTAATACGTATAGAATATGTACAATATTATCTGGCTTGTTGTTATGATTGTTAATATGACTATTGTTATAATTATTGCAGCAAACCTGTATCAAGACACAACGTTAATCGCTTCTCAAGTGAGCCCAGAAGTTGCATGTACAAGCCATGACAAGCCAACAATGCGTTCCACCGTAAGTTTTTCATATGTATACGTACTTTCAACAGATATGCACAAGTCAGAAATGAAACGGGCACTCTATGGCACGCAGAATGATACTTGTTGACATTTCATTGCCAAGGGACGTAATACGTGTACGGGAAAATAGGACAAACAGAGATAACTTAGATTTTTACGCGATCTGATAGTACATATGATTATTATTCATAATAGTAATACGTATAGAATATGTACAATATTATCTGGCTTGTTGTTATGATTGTTAATATGACTATTGTTATAATTATTGCAGCAAACCTGTATCAAGACACAACGTTAATCGCTTCTCAAGTGAGCCCAGAAGTTGCATGTACAAGCCATGACAAGCCAACAATGCGTTCCACCGTACGTTTTTCATATGTATACGTACTTTCAACAGAAATGCACAAGTCAGAAATGAAACGGGCACTCTATGGCACGCCGAATGATACTTGTTGACATTTCATTGCCAAGGGACGTTATACGTGTACGGGAAAATAGGACAAACAGAGATAACTTAGATTTTTACGCGATCTGATAGTACATATGATTATTATTCATAATAGTAATACGTAAAGAATATGTACAATATTATCTGGCTAGTTGTTATGATTGTTAATATGACTATTGTTATAATTATTGCAGCAAACCTGTATCAAGACACAACGTTAATCGCTTCTCAAGTGAGCCCAGAAGTTGCATGTACACGCCATGACAAGCCAACAATGCGTTCCACCGTAAGTTTTTCATATGTATACGTACTTTCAACAGATATGCACAAGTCAGAAATGAAACGGGCACTCTATGGCACGCAGAATCATACTTGTTGACATTTCATTGCCAAGGGACGTAATACGTGTACGGGAAAATAGGACAAACAGAGATAACTTAGATTTTTACGCGATCTGATAGTACATATGATTATTATTCATAAGAGTAATACGTATAGAATATGTACAATATTATCTGGCTTGTTGTTATGATTGTTAATATGACTATTGTTATAATTATTGCAGCAAACCTGTATCAAGACACAACGTTAATCGCTTCTCAAGTGAGCCCAGAAGTTGCATGTACAAGCCATGACAAGCCAACAATGCGTTCCACCGTAAGTTTTTCATATGTATACGTACTTTCAACAGATATGCACAAGTCAGAAATGAAACGGGCACTCTATGGCACGCAGAATGATACTTGTTGACATTTCATTGCCAAGGGACGTAATACGTGTACGGGAAAATAGGACAAACAGAGATAACTTAGATTTTTACGCGATCTGATAGTACATATGATTATTATTCATAATAGTAATACGTAAAGAATATGTACAATATTATCTGGCTTGTTGTTATGATTGTTAATATGACTATTGTTATAATTATTGCAACAAACCTGTATCAAGACACAACGTTAATCGCTTCTCAAGTGAGCCCAGAAGTTGCATGTACAAGCCATGACAAGCCAACAATGCGTTCCACCGTAAGTTTTTCATATGTATACGTACTTTCAACAGATATGCACAAGTCAGAAATGAAACGGGCACTCTATGGCACGCAGAATGATACTTGTTGACATTTCATTGCCAAGGGACGTAATACGTGTACGGGAAAATAGGACAAACAGAGATAACTTAGATTTTTACGCGATCTGATAGTACATATGATTATTATTCATAATAGTAATACGTATAGAATATGTACAATATTATCTGGCTTGTTGTTATGATTGTTAATATGACTATTGTTATAATTATTGCAGCAAACCTGTATCAAGACACAACGTTAATCGCTTCTCAAGTGAGCCCAGAAGTTGCATGTACAAGCCATGACAAGCCAACAATGCGTTCCACCGTACGTTTTTCATATGTATACGTACTTTCAACAGAAATGCACAAGTCAGAAATGAAACGGGCACTCTATGGCACGCAGAATGATACTTGTTGACATTTCATTGCCAAGGGACGTAATACGTGTACGGGAAAATAGGACAAACAGAGATAACTTAGATTTTTACGCGATCTGATAGTACATATGATTATTATTCATAATAGTAATACGTAAAGAATATGTACAATATTATCTGGCTAGTTGTTATGATTGTTAATATGACTATTGTTATAATTATTGCAGCAAACCTGTATCAAGACACAACGTTAATCGCTTCTCAAGTGAGCCCAGAAGTTGCATGTACACGCCATGACAAGCCAACAATGCGTTCCACCGTAAGTTTTTCATATGTATACGTACTTTCAACAGATATGCACAAGTCATAAATGAAACGGGCACTCTATGGCACGCAGAATCATACTTGTTGACATTTCATTGCCAAGGGACGTAATACGTGTACGGGAAAATAGGACAAACAGAGATAACTTAGATTTTTACGCGATCTGATAGTACATATGATTATTATTCATAATAGAAATACGTAAAGAATATGTACAATATTATCTGGCTTGTTGTTATGATTGTTAATATGACTATTGTTATAATTATTGCAGCAAACCTGTATCAAGACACAACGTTAATCGCTTTTCAAGTGAGCCCAGAAGTTGCATGTACAAGCCATGACAAGCCAACAATGCGTTCCACCGTAAGTTTTTCATATGTATACGCACTTTCAACAGATATGCACACATCAGAAATGAAACGTGCACTCTATGGCACGCAGAATGATACTTGTTGACATTTCATTGCCAAGGGACGTAATACGTGTACGGGAAAATAGGACAAACAGAGATAACTTAGATTTTTACGCGATCTGATAGTACATATGATTATTATTCATAATAGTAATACGTATAGAATATGTACAATATTATCTGGCTTGTTGTTATGATTGTTAATATGACTATTGTTATAATTATTGCAGCAAACCTGTATCAAGACACAACGTTAATCGCTTCTCAAGTGAGCCCAGAAGTTGCATGTACAAGCCATGACAAGCCAACAATGCGTTCCACCGTAAGTTTTTCATATGTATACGTACTTTCAACAGATATGCACAAGTCAGAAATGAAACGGGCACTCTATGGCACGCAGAATGATACTTGTTGACATTTCATTGCCAAGGGACGTAATACGTGTACGGGAAAATAGGACAAACAGAGATAACTTAGATTTTTACGCGATCTGATAGTACATATGATTATTATTCATAATAGTAATACGTATAGAATATGTACAATATTATCTGGCTTGTTGTTATGATTGTTAATATGACTATTGTTATAATTATTGCAGCAAACCTGTATCAAGACACAACGTTAATCGCTTCTCAAGTGAGCCCAGAAGTTGCATGTACAAGCCATGACAAGCCAACAATGCGTTCCACCGTACGTTTTTCATATGTATACGTACTTTCAACAGAAATGCACAAGTCAGAAATGAAACGGGCACTCTATGGCACGCCGAATGATACTTGTTGACATTTCATTGCCAAGGGACGTTATACGTGTACGGGAAAATAGGACAAACAGAGATAACTTAGATTTTTACGCGATCTGATAGTACATATGATTATTATTCATAATAGTAATACGTAAAGAATATGTACAATATTATCTGGCTAGTTGTTATGATTGTTAATATGACTATTGTTATAATTATTGCAGCAAACCTGTATCAAGACACAACGTTAATCGCTTCTCAAGTGAGCCCAGAAGTTGCATGTACACGCCATGACAAGCCAACAATGCGTTCCACCGTAAGTTTTTCATATGTATACGTACTTTCAACAGATATGCACAAGTCAGAAATGAAACGGGCACTCTATGGCACGCAGAATCATACTTGTTGACATTTCATTGCCAAGGGACGTAATACGTGTACGGGAAAATAGGACAAACAGAGATAACTTAGATTTTTACGCGATCTGATAGTACATATGATTATTATTCATAAGAGTAATACGTATAGAATATGTACAATATTATCTGGCTTGTTGTTATGATTGTTAATATGACTATTGTTATAATTATTGCAGCAAACCTGTATCAAGACACAACGTTAATCGCTTCTCAAGTGAGCCCAGAAGTTGCATGTACAAGCCATGACAAGCCAACAATGCGTTCCACCGTAAGTTTTTCATATGTATACGTACTTTCAACAGATATGCACAAGTCAGAAATGAAACGGGCACTCTATGGCACGCAGAATGATACTTGTTGACATTTCATTGCCAAGGGACGTAATACGTGTACGGGAAAATAGGACAAACAGAGATAACTTAGATTTTTACGCGATCTGATAGTACATATGATTATTATTCATAATAGTAATACGTAAAGAATATGTACAATATTATCTGGCTTGTTGTTATGATTGTTAATATGACTATTGTTATAATTATTGCAACAAACCTGTATCAAGACACAACGTTAATCGCTTCTCAAGTGAGCCCAGAAGTTGCATGTACAAGCCATGACAAGCCAACAATGCGTTCCACCGTAAGTTTTTCATATGTATACGTACTTTCAACAGATATGCACAAGTCAGAAATGAAACGGGCACTCTATGGCACGCAGAATGATACTTGTTGACATTTCATTGCCAAGGGACGTAATACGTGTACGGGAAAATAGGACAAACAGAGATAACTTAGATTTTTACGCGATCTGATAGTACATATGATTATTATTCATAATAGTAATACGTATAGAATATGTACAATATTATCTGGCTTGTTGTTATGATTGTTAATATGACTATTGTTATAATTATTGCAGCAAACCTGTATCAAGACACAACGTTAATCGCTTCTCAAGTGAGCCCAGAAGTTGCATGTACAAGCCATGACAAGCAACAATGCGTTCCACCGTACGTTTTTCATATGTATACGTACTTTCAACAGAAATGCACAAGTCAGAAATGAAACGGGCACTCTATGGCACGCAGAATGATACTTGTTGACATTTCATTGCCAAGGGACGTAATACGTGTACGGGAAAATAGGACAAACAGAGATAACTTAGATTTTTACGCGATCTGATAGTACATATGATTATTATTCATAATAGTAATACGTAAAGAATATGGTACAATATTATCTGGCTAGTTGTTATGATTGTTAATATGACTATTGTTATAATTATTGCAGCAAACCTGTATCAAGACACAACGTTAATCGCTTCTCAAGTGAGCCCAGAAGTTGCATGTACACGCCATGACAAGCCAACAATGCGTTCCACCGTAAGTTTTTCATATGTATACGTACTTTCAACAGATATGCACAAGTCATAAATGAAACGGGCACTCTATGGCACGCAGAATCATACTTGTTGACATTTCATTGCCAAGGGACGTAATACGTGTACGGGAAAATAGGAGAACAGAGATAACTTAGATTTTTACGCGATCTGATAGTACATATGATTATTATTCATAAGAGTAATACGTATAGAATATGTACAATATTATCTGGCTTGTTGTTATGATTGTTAATATGACTATTGTTATAATTATTGCAGCAAACCTGTATCAAGACACAACGTTAATCGCTTCTCAAGTGAGCCCAGAAGTTGCATGTACAAGCCATGACAAGCCAACAATGCGTTCCACCGTAAGTTTTTCATATGTATACGTACTTTCAACAGATATGCACAAGTCAGAAATGAAACGGGCACTCTATGGCACGCAGAATGATACTTGTTGACATTTCATTGCCAAGGGACGTAATACGTGTACGGGAAAATAGGACAAACAGAGATAACTTAGATTTTTACGCGATCTGATAGTACATATGATTATTATTCATAATAGTAATACGTAAAGAATATGTACAATATTATCTGGCTTGTTGTTATGATTGTTAATATGACTATTGTTATAATTATTGCAGCAAACCTGTATCAAGACACAACGTTAATCGCTTCTCAAGTGAGCCCAGGAGTTGCATGTACAAGCCATGACAAGCCAACAATGCGTTCCACCGTAAGTTTTTCATATGTATACGTACTTTCAACAGATATGCACAAGTCAGAAATGAAACGGGCACTCTATGGCACGCAGAATGATACTTGTTGACATTTCATTGCCAAGGGACGTAATACGTGTACGGGAAAATAGGACAAACAGAGATAACTTAGATTTTTACCGCGATCTGATAGTACATATGATTATTATTCATAATAGTAATACGTAAAGAATATGTACAATATTATCTGGCTTGTTGTTATGATTGTTAATATGACTATTGTTATAATTATTGCCGCAAACCTGTATCAAGACACAACGTTAATCGCTTCTCAAGTGAGCCCAGGAGTTGCATGTACAAGCCATGACAAGCCAACAATGCGTTCCACCGTAAGTTTTTCATATGTATACGTACTTTCAACAGATATGCACAAGTCAGAAATGAAACGGGCACTCTATGGCACGCAGAATGATACTTGTTGACATTTCATTGCCAAGGGACGTAATACGTGTACGGGAAAATAGGACAAACAGAGATAACTTAGATTTTTTACGCGATCTGATAGTACATATGATTATTATTCATAATAGTAATACGTAAAGAATATGTACAATATTATCTGGCTAGTTGTTATGATTGTTAATATGACTATTGTTATAATTAT
>JAWPHD010023264.1:0-22579 GCA_037043455.1 Cyrtodaria siliqua | reverse complement strand
TAAGAACTGAATATATACGTGTAAGAACTGAATATATATGTGTAAGAACTGAATATATATGCTTAAAAACTGAATATATATGCGTAAGAACTGAATATATATGCGTAAGAACTGGATATATGCATAAGAACTGAATATATATGCATAAGATCTGAATATATATGTGGTATAACTGAATATATATGCGTAAGAACTGAATATATATGCGTAAGAACTGAATATATATGCGTAAGAACTGAATATATATGCGTAAGAACTGAATAAATATGCGTTAGAACTGAATATATATGCGTAAGAACTGAATATACATGCATAAGAACTGAACATATATGCGTAAGAACTGAATATATATGCGTATGAAGTGAATATATGTGTAAGAACTGAATATATATGTGTAACAACTGAATATATATGTGTAAGAACTGAATATATATGCGTAAGAACTGAATATATATGGGTAAGAAGTGAATATATATGTGTAAGAACTGAATATATTTGCGTAAGAACTGAATATATATGTGTAAGAACTGAATATATATGTGTAAGAACTGAATATATATGTGTAAGAACTGAATATATATGCCTAAAAAATGAATATATATGCGTAAGAACTGAATATATATGTGTAAGAACTGAATATATATGCGTAAGAACTGAGTATATATGTGTAAGAACTGAATATGTATGCTTAAGAAGTGAATATATATGCGTAAGAACTGAATATATATGCATAAGAACTGAACATATATGCGTAAGAACTGAATATATATGCGTAAGAAGTGAATATATGTGTAAGAACTGAATATATATGTGTAAGAACTGAATATATATGTGTAAGAACTGAATATATATGTGTAAGAACTGAATATATATGCGTAAGAACTGAATATATATGCATAAGAACTGAATATAGATGTGTAAGAACTGAATATATAGGTGTAAGAACTGAATATATATGTGTAAGAACTGAATATATATGTGTAAGAACTGAATATATATGCGTAAGAACTGAATATATATGCATAAGAACTGAATATATATGCGTAAGAACTGAATATATATGTGTAAGAACTGAATATATATGCGTAAGAACTGAATATATATGCGTAAGTACTGAATATATATGCATAAGAACTGAACATATATGCGTAAGAACTGAATATATATGCGTAAGAAGTGAAAACATTTGCGTAAGAACTGAATATATATGCATAAGAACTGAACATATATGCGTAAGAACTGAATATATATGCGTAAGAAGTGAATATATGTGTAAGAACTGAATATATATGCGTAAGAACTGAATATATATGTGTAAGAACTGAATATATATGCGTAAGAACTGAATATATATGTGTAAGCACTGAATATATATGCGTAAGAACTGAATATATATGCGTAAGGACTGAATATATACGCGTAAGAACTGAATATATATGCGTTATAACTGAATATATATGCGTAAGAACTGAATATATATGCGTAAAAACTGAATATATATGCATTAGAACTGAATATATATGCGTAAAAACTAAATATATATATGTAAGAACTGAATATATATGTGTAAGAACTGAATATATATGTGTAAGAACTGAATATATATGTGTAAGAACTTAATATATATGCTTAAAAACTGAATATATATGCATAAGTACTGAATATATATGCGTAAGAACTGGATATATGCATAAGAACTGAATATATATGCATAAGAACTGAATATATATGTGTTATAACTGAATATATATGCGTAAGAACTGAATATATATGCGCAAGAACTGAATATATATGCGTAAGAACTGAATATATATGCTATGCGTAAGACTGAATAAATATGCGTTAGAACTGAATATATATGCGTAAGAACTGAATATATATGCATACGAACTGAATATATGTGTAAGAACTGAATATATATATGTGTAAGAACTGAATATATATGTGTAAGAACTGAATATATATGTGTAAGAACTGAATATATATGCTTAAGAACTGAATATATATGCGTAAGAACTGAATATATATGCGTAAGAACTGGATATATGCATACGAACTGAATATATATGCGTAAGAACTGAATATATATGCGTTAGAACTGAATATATATGCGTAAGAACTGAATATATATGCGTAAGAACTGAATATATATGCGTAAGAACTGAATATATATGCGTAAGAAGTGAATATATGTGTAAGAACTGAATATATATGTGTAACAACTGAATATATATGTGTAAGAACTGAATATATATGCGTAAGAACTGAATATATATGCGTAAGAAGTGAATATATGTGTAAGAACTGAATATATATGCATAAGAACTGAATATATATGCGTAATAACTGAATATATATGCCTAAGAACTGAATATATATGCGTAAAAACTGAATATATATGCATTAGAACTGAATATATATGCGTAAGAACTGAATATATATATGTAAGAACTGAATATATATGTGTAAGAACTGAATATATATGCATAAGAACTGAATATATATGCATAAGAACTGAATATATATGTGTAAGAACTGAATATATATGTGTAAGAACTGAATATTTATTAGTAAGAACTGAATATATATGCGTAAGAACTGAAAATATATGCCTAAGAACTGAATATATATGCGTAAGAACTCGATATATGCATAAGAACTGAATATATATGCATAAGAACTGAATATATATGTGTTATAACTGAATATATATGTGTAAGAACTGAATATATATGCGTAAGAACTGAATATATATGCCTAAGAACTGAATATATATGCGTAAGAACTGAATAAATATGCGTAATAATTGAATATATATGCGTAAGAACTGAATATATATGCATAAGAACTGAACATATATGCGTAAGAACTGAATATATATGCGTAAGAAGTGAATATATGTGTAAGAACTGAATATATATGTGTAACAACTGAATATATATGTGTAAGAACTGAATATATATGCGTAGGAACTGAATATATATGCGTAAGAAGTGAATATATATGTGTAAGAACAGAATATATATGCGTAAGAACTGAATATATATGTGTAAGAACTGAATATATATGTGTAAGAACTGAATATATATGCTTAAGAATTGAATATATATGCGTAAGAACTGAATATATATGCGTAAGAACTGGATATATGCATAAGAACTGAATATATATGCGTAAGAACTGAATATATATGCGTAAGAACTGAATATATATGCGTAAGAACTGAATATATATGCGTAAGAACAGAATATATATGCGTAAGAACTAAATATATATGCGTAAGAAGTGAATATATGTGTAAGAACTGAATATATATGTGTAACAACTGAATATATATGTGTAAGAACTGAATATATATGCGTAAGAACTGAATATATATGCGTAAGAAGTGAATATATATGTGTAAGAACTGAATATATATGCGTAAGAACTGAATATATATGTGTAAGAACTGAATATATATGTGTAAGAACTGAATATATATGCGTAAGAACTGAATATATATGCGTAAGAACTGAATATATATGCGTAAGAACTGAAAATATAAGTGTAAGAAAGATATATATATGTGTAAGAACTGAATATATGTGTAAGAACTGAATATATATGCGTAATAACAGAATATATATGCGTAAGAACTGAATATATATGTGTAACAACTGAATATATATGTGTAAGAACTGAATATATATGCGTAAGAACTGAATATACATGCGTAAGAAGTGAATATATATGTGTAAGAACTGAATATATATGCGTAAGAACTGAATATATATGTGTAAGAACTGAATATATATGTGTAAGAACTGAATATATATGCGTAAGAAGTGAATATATTTGCGTAAGAACTGAATATATATGTGTAAGAACTGAACATATATGCGTAAGAACTGAATATATATGCGTAAGAAGTGAATATATGTGTAAGAACTGAATATATATGCGTAAGAACTGAATATATATGCGTAAGAACTGAATATATATGTGTAAGAACTGAATATATATGCGTAAGAACTGAATATATATGCGTAAGGACTGAATATATACGCGTAAGACCTGAATATATATGCGTTAGAACTGAATATATATGCGTAATAACTGAATATATATGCGTAAGAACTGAATATATATGCGTTAGAACTGAATATATATGCGTTAGAACGGAATATATATGCGTAAGAACTGAATATATATATGTAAGAACTGAATATATATGTGTAAGAACTGAATATATACGTGTAAGAACTGAATATATATGTGTAAGAACTGAATATATATGCTTAAAAACTGAATATATATGCGTAAGAACTGAATATATATGCGTAAGAACTGGATATATGCATAAGAACTGAATATATATGCATAAGATCTGAATATATATGTGGTATAACTGAATATATATGCGTAAGAACTGAATATATATGCGTAAGAACTGAATAAATATGCGTTAGAACTGAATATATATGCGTAAGAACTGAATATACATGCATAAGAACTGAACATATATGCGTAAGAACTGAATATATATGCGTATGAAGTGAATATATGTGTAAGAACTGAATATATATGTGTAACAACTGAATATATATGTGTAAGAACTGAATATATATGCGTAAGAACTGAATATATATGGGTAAGAAGTGAATATATATGTGTAAGAACTGAATATATTTGCGTAAGAACTGAATATATATGTGTTATAACTGAATATATATGTGTAAGAACTGAATATATATGTGTAAGAACTGAATATATATGCCTAAAAAATGAATATATATGCGTAAGAACTGAATATATATGTGTAAGAACTGAATATATATGCGTAAGAACTGAATATATATGTGTAAGAACTGAATATATATGCTTAAGAAGTGAATATATATGCGTAAGAACTGAATATATATGCATAAGAACTGAACATATATGCGTAAGAACTGAATATATATGCGTAAGAAGTGAATATATGTGTAAGAACTGAATATATATGTGTAAGAACTGAATATATATGTGTAAGAACTGAATATATATGCCTAAGAACTGAATATATATGCATAATAACTGAATATAGATGTGTAAGAACTGAATATATATGTGTAAGAACTGAATATATATGCGTAAGAACTGAATATATATGTGTACGAACTGAATATATATGCGTAAGAACTGAATATATATGCGAAAGGACTGAATATATATGCGTAAGAACTGAATATATATGCGTTAGAACTGAATATATATGCGTAAGAACTGAATATATATGCGTAAGGACTGAATATATATGCGTTAGAACTGAATATATATGCGTAAGAACTGAATATATATGCATAAGAACTGAACATATATGCGTAAGAACTGAATATATATGCGTAAGAACTGAATATATGTGTAAGAACTGAATATATATGCGTAAGGACTGAATATATACGCGTAAGACCTGAATATATATGCGTTAGAACTGAATATATATGCGTAATAACTGAATATATATGCGTAAGAACTGAATATATATGTGTTAGAACTGAATATATATGCGTTAGAACTGAATATATATGCGTAAGAACTGAATATATATATGTAAGAACTGAATATATATGTGTAAGAACTGAATATATACGTGTAAGAACTGAATATATATGTGTAAGAACTGAATATATATGCTTAAAAACTGAATATATATGCGTAAGAACTGAATATATATGCGTAAGAACTGGATATATGCATAAGAACTGAATATATATGCATAAGATCTGAATATATATGTGGTATAACTGAATATATATGCGTAAGAACTGAATATATATGCGTAAGAACTGAATATATATGCGTAAGAACTGAATATATATGCGTAAGAACTGAATAAATATGCGTTAGAACTGAATATATATGCGTAAGAACTGAATATACATGCATAAGAACTGAACATATATGCGTAAGAACTGAATATATATGCGTATGAAGTGAATATAAGTGTAAGAACTGAATATATATGTGTAACAACTGAATATATATGTGTAAGAACTGAATATATATGCGTAAGAACTGAATATATATGGTAAGAAGTGAATATATATGTGTAAGAACTGAATATATTTGCGTAAGAACTGAATATATATGTGTAAGAACTGAATATATATGTGTAAGAACTGAATATATATGTGTAAGAACTGAATATATATGCCTAAAAAATGAATATATATGCGTAAGAACTGAATATATATGTGTAAGAACTGAATATATATGCGTAAGAACTGAGTATATATGTGTAAGAACTGAATATGTATGCTTAAGAAGTGAATATATATGCGTAAGAACTGAATATATATGCATAAGAACTGAACATATATGCGTAAGAACTGAATATATATGCGTAAGAAGTGAATATATGTGTAAGAACTGAATATATATGTGTAAGAACTGAATATATATGTGTAAGAACTGAATATATATGCCTAAGAACTGAATATATATGCATAATAACTGAATATAGATGTGTAAGAACTTAATATATAGGTGTTAGAACTGAATATATATGTGTAAGAACTGAATATATATGTGTAAGAACTGAATATATATGTGTAAGAACTGAATATATATGCATAATAACTGAGTATATATGCGTAAGAACTGAATATATAAGTGTAAGAACTGAATATATATGCGTAAGAACTGAATAAATATGTGAAAGAACTGAATATATATTCGTAAGAACTGAATATATATGCGTAAGAACTGAATATATATGCGTAAGAACTGAATATATATGCGTAAGAACTGAATAAATATGCGTTAGAATTGAATATATATGCGTAAGAACTGAATATATATGCATAAAAACTGAACATATATGCGTAAGAACTGAATATATATGCGTAAGAAGTGAATATATGTGTAAGAACTGAATATATGTGTAACAACTGAATATATATGTGTAAGAACTGAATATATATGCGTAAGAACTGAATATATATGCGTAAGAAGTGAATATATATGTGTAAGAACTGAATATATATGCGTAAGAACTGAATATATATGTGTAAGAACTGAATATATGTGTAAGCACTGAATATATATGCGTAAGAACTGAATATATATATGTAAGAACTGAATATATATGTGTTAGAACTGAATGTATATGTGTAAGAACTGAATATATATGCGTAAGAACTGAATATATATGCGTAAGAGCTGAATATATATGCATAAGAACTGAACATATATGCGTAATATATGTGTAAGAACTGAATATATATGTGTAAGAACTGAATATATATGCGTAAGAACTGAATATATATGCGAAAGAACTGAATATATATGCGTTAGAACTGAATATATATGCGTAAGAACTGAATATATATGCGTAAGAACTGAATATATATGCGTTAGAACTGAATATATATGCGTAAGAACTGAATATATATGCATAAGAACCGAACATATATGCGTAAGAACTGAATATATATGCGTAAGAAATGAATATATGTGTAAGAACTGAATATATATGCGTAACAACTGAATAAGTATGTGTAAGAACTGAATATATATGTGTAAGAACTGAATATATATGCGTAAGAACTGAATATATATGTATAAAAACTGAATATATATGCGTAAGAACTGAATATATATGCGTAAGGACTGAATATATATGCGTAAGAACTTAATATATATGCGTTAGAACTGAATATATATGCGTAAGAACTGAATATATATGCGTAAGAACTGAATATATATGTGTAAGAACTGAATATATATGCGTAAGAACTGAATATATATGTGTACGAACTGAATATATATGCGTAAGAACTGAATATATATGCGAAAGGACTGAATATATATGCGTAAGAACTGAATATATATGCGTTAGAACTGAATATATATGCGTAAGAACTGAATATATATGCGTAAGAACTGAATATATATGCGTTAGAACTGAATATATATGCGTAAGAACTGAATATATATGCATAAGAACTGAACATATATGCGTAAGAACTGAATATATATGCGTAAGAACTGAATATATGTGTAAGAACTGAATATATATGCGTAAGAACTGAATATATATGTGTAAGAACTGAATATATATGCGTAAGAACTGAATATATATGTGTAAGAACTGAATATATATGCGTAAGAACTGAATATATATGCGTAAGAACTGAATATATATGCGTTAGAACTGAATATATATGCGTAAGAACTGAATATATATGCGTAAGAACTGAATATATATGCGTTAGAACTGAATATATATGCGTAAGAACTGAATATATATGCATAAGAACCGAACATATATGCGTAAGAACTGAATATATATGCGTAAGAAGTGAATATATGTGTAAGAACTGAATATATATGTGTAACAACTGAATAAATATGTGTAAGAACTGAATATATATGCGTAAGAACTGAATATATATGCTTTAGAACTGAATATATATGTGTAAGAACTGAATATATATGCGTAAGAACTGAATATATATGTATAAGAACTGAATATATATGCGTAAGAACTGAATATATATGCTTAAGGACTAAATATATATGCGTAAGAACTTAATATATATGCTTTAGAACTGAATATATATGCGTAAGAACTGAATATATATGCATAAGAACTGAACATATATGCGTAAGAACTGAATATATATGCGTAAGAAGTGAATATATGTGTAAGAACTGAATATCTATGTGTAAGAACTGAATATATATGTGTAAGAACTGAATATATATGCGTAAGAACTGAATATATATGCATAAGAACTGAATATAGATGTGTAAGAACTGAATATATAGGTGTAAGAACTGAATATATATGTGTAAGAACTGAATATATATGTGTAAGAACTGAATATATATGCGTAAGAACTGAATATATATGCATAGGAACTGAATATATATGCGTAAGAACTGAATATATATGTGTAAGAACTGAATATATATGCGTAAGAACTGAATATATATGAGTAAGAACTGAATATATATGCATAAGAACTGAACATATATGCGTAAGAACTGAATATATATGCGTAAGAAGTGAAAATATTTGCGTAAGAACTGAATATATATGCATAAGAACTGAACATATATGCGTAAGAACTGAATATATATGCGTAAGAAGTGAATATATGTGTAAGAACTGAATATATATGCGTAAGAACTGAATATATATGTGTAAGAACTGAATATATATGCGTAAGAACTGAATATATATGTGTAAGCACTGAATATATATGCGTAAGAACTGAATATATATGCGTAAGGACTGAATATATACGCGTAAGAACTGAATATATATGCGTTATAACTGAATATATATGCGTAAGAACTGAATATATATGCGTAAAAACTGAATATATATGCATTAGAACTGAATATATATGCGTAAGAACTGAATATATATATGTAAGAACTGAATATATATGTGTAAGAACTGAATATATATGTGTAAGAACTGAATATATATGTGTAAGAACTGAATATATATGCTTAAAAACTGAATATATATGCGTAAGTACTGAATATATATGCGTAAGAACTGGATATATGCATAAGAACTGAATATATATGCATAAGAACTGAATATATATGTGTTATAACTGAATATATATGCGTAAGAACTGAATATATATGCGCAAGAACTGAATATATATGCGTAAGAACTGAATATATATGCTATGCGTAAGACTGAATAAATATGCGTTAGAACTGAATATATATGCGTAAGAACTGAATATATATGCATACGAACTGAATATATGTGTAAGAACTGAATATATATGTGTAAGAACTGAATATATATGTGTAAGAACTGAATATATATGTGTAAGAACTGAATATTAATGCTTAAGAACTCAATATATATGCGTAAGAACTGAATATATATGCGTAAGAACTGGATATATGCATACGAACTGAATATATATGCGTAAGAACTGAATATATATGCGTTAGAACTGAATATATATGCGTAAGAACTGAATATATATGCGTAAGAACTGAATATATATGCGTAATAACTGAATATATATGCGTAAGAAGTGAATATATGTGTAAGAACTGAATATATATGTGTAACAACTGAATATATATGTGTAAGAACTGAATATATATGCGTAAGAACTGAATATATATGCGTAAGAAGTGAATATATGTGTAAGAACTGAATATATATGCATAAGAACTGAATATATATGCGTAATAACTGAATATATATGCCTAAGAACTGAATATATATGCGTAAAAACTGAATATATATGCATTAGAACTGAATATATATGCGTAAGAACTGAATATATATATGTAAGAACTGAATATATATGTGTAAGAACTGAATATATATGCATAAGAACTGAATATATATGCATAAGAACTGAATATATATGTGTAAGAACTGAATATATATGTGTAAGAACTGAATATTTATTAGTAAGAACTGAATATATATGCGTAAGAACTGAAAATATATGCCTAAGAACTGAATATATATGCGTAAGAACTCGATATATGCATAAGAACTGAATATATATGCATAAGAACTGAATATATATGTGTTATAACTGAATATATATGTGTAAGAACTGAATATATATGCGTAAGAACTGAATATATATGCGTAAGAACTGAATATATATGCGTAAGAACTGAATAAATATGCGTTAGAATTGAATATATATGCGTAAGAACTGAATATATATGCATAAGAACTGAACATATATGCGTAAGAACTGAATATATATGCGTAAGAAGTGAATATATGTGTAAGAACTGAATATATATGTGTAACAACTGAATATATATGTGTAAGAACTGAATATATATGCGTAGGAACTGAATATATATGCGTAAGAAGTGAATATATATGTGTAAGAACTGAATATATATGCGTAAGAACTGAATATATATGTGTAAGAACTGAATATATATGTGTAAGAACTGAATATATACGCTTAAGAACTGAATATATATGCGTAAGAACTGAATATATATGCGTAAGAACTGGATATATGCATAAGAACTGAATATATATGCGTAAGAACTGAATATATATGCGTAAGAACTGAATATATATGCGTAAGAACTGAATATATATGCGTAAGAACTGAATATATATGCGTAAGAACTAAATATATATGCGTAAGAAGTGAATATATGTGTAAGAACTGAATATATATGTGTAACAACTGAATATATATGTGTAATAACTGAATATATATGCGTAAGAACTGAATATATATGCGTAAGAAGTGAATATATATGTGTAAGAACTGAATATATATGCGTAAGAACTGAATATATATGTGTAAGAACTGAATATATATGTGTAAGAACTGAATATATATGTGTAAGAACTGAATATATATGCGTAAGAACTGAATATATATGCGTAAGAACTGAAAATATAAGTGTAAGAAAGATATCTATATGTGTAAGAACTGAATATATGTGTAAGAACTGAATATATATGCGTAATAACAGAATATATATGCGTAAGAACTGAATATATATGGGTAACAACTGAATATATATGTCTAAGAACTGAATATATATGCGTAAGAACTGAATATACATGCGTAAGAAGTGAATATATATGTGTAAGAACTGAATATATATGCGTAAGAACTGAATATATATGTGTAAGAACTGAATATATATGTGTAAGAACTGAATATATATGTGTAAGAACTGAATATATATGTGTAAGAACTGAATATATAAGCTTAAGAAGTGAATATATATGCGTAAGAACTGAATATATATGTGTAAGAACTGAATATATATGCGTAAGAACTGAGTATATATGTGTAAGAACTGAATATATATGCGTAAGAACTGAATATATATGTGTAAGAACTGAATATATATGCGTAAGAACTATATATATGCGTAAGAACTGAATATATAAGTGTAAGAAATATATATATATGTGTAAGAACTGAATATATGTGTAAGAACTGAATATATATGCGTAAGAACTGAATATATATGCGTAAGAACTGAATATATATGCGTAAGAACTAAATATATATGTGTAAGAACTGAATATATATGCGTAAATATTGAATATATATGCGTAAGAACTGAATATATATTCGTTAGAACTGAATATATATGCGTAAGAACTGAATATGTATACATAAGAACTGAACATATATGCTTAAGAACTGAATATATATGCGTAAGAAGTGAATATATATGTGTAAGAAGTGAATATATATGTGTAAAAACTGAATATATATGTGTAAGAACTGAATATATATGCGTAAGAACTGAATATATATGTGTAAGAACTGAATATATATGCATAAGACCTGAATATATATGCGTAAGAACTAAATATATATGTGTAAGCACTGAATATATATGCGTAAGTACTGAATATATATGCGTAAGAACTGAATATATATTCGTTAGAACTGTAAATATATTTGTAAGAACTGAATATATATGCGTAAGAAGTGAATATAGATGTGTAAGAATTGAACATAAATGTGTAAGAACTGAATATAGATGTGTAAGAACTGAATATATATGCATAATAACTGAATATATATGCGTAAGAACTGAATATATAAGTGTAAGAACTGAATATATATGCGTAAGAACTGAATATATATGTGTAAGAACTGAATATATATTCGTAAGAACTGAATATATATGTGTAAGTACTGAATATATATGCGTAAGAACTGAATATATATGTGTAAGAACTGAATATATATGCGTAAGAACTGAATATATATGCGTAAGAACTGTATATATATGTGTAATAACTGAATAAATATGTGTAAGAACTGAATATATATGTGTAAGAAATAAATATATATATGTACGAACTGAATATATATGCGTAAGAACTGAATATATATGCATACGAACTGAATATATGTGTAAGAACTGAATATATATGTGTAAGAACTGAATATATATGTAAGAACTGAATATATATGTGTAAGAACTGAATATATATGTGTAAGAACTTAATATATATGTGTAAGAACTGAATATATATGCTTAAGAACTGAATATATATGCGTAAGAACTGAATATATATGCGTTAGAACTGGATATATGCATAAGAACTGAATATATATGCGTATGAACTGAATATATATGCGTAATAACTGAATATATATGCGTAAGAACTGAATATATATGCGTAAGAACTGAATATATATGCGTAAGAAGTGAATATATGTGTAAGAACTGAATATATATGTGTAACAACTGAATATATATGTGTAAGAACTGAATATATATGCGTAAGAACTGAATATATATGCGTAAGAAGTGAATATATGCGTAAGAACTGAATATATAAGTGTAAGAACTGAATATATATGCGTAATAACTGAATATATATGCATAAGAACTGAATATATATGCATAAGAACTGAATATATATGCATAAGAACTGAATATATATGTGTAAGAACTGAATATATATGTGTAAGAACTGAATATTTATTAGTAAGAACTGAATATATATGCGTAAGAACTGAAAATATATGCCTAAGAACTGAATATATATGCGTAAGAACTCGATATATGCATAAGAACTGAATATATATGCATAAGAACTGAATATATATGTGTAAGAACTGAATATATATATGTAAGAACTGAATATATATGTGTAAGAACTGAATATATATGTGTAAGAACTGAATATATATGCGTAAGAACTATATATACGCGTAAGAACTGAATATATATGCGTAATAACTGAATATATATGCGTAAGAACTGGATATATGCATAAGAACTGAATATATATGCGTAAGAACTGAATATATATGCGTAAGAACTGAATATATATGCGTAAGAACTGAATATATATGCGTAAGAACATAAATATATATGCGTAAGAACTGAATATATATGCGTAAGAAGTGAATATATGTGTAAGAACTGAATATATATGTGAACAACTGAATATATATGTGTAAGAACTGAATATATATGCGTAAGAACTGAATATATATGCGTAAGAAGTGAATATATATGTGTAAGAACTGAATATATATGAGTAAGAACTGATATATATGTGTAAGAACTGAATATATGTGTAAGAAACTGAATATATATGTGTAGAACTGAATATATATGTATAAGAACTGAATATATATGCGTAAGAACTGAATATATATGAGTAAGAACTGAAAATATAAGTGTAAGAAAGATATATATATGGTGTTAGAACTGAATATATGTGTAAGCACTGAATATATATACGTAATAACAGAATATATATGCGTAAGAACTGAATATATATGTGTAACAACTGAATATATATGTGTAAGAACTGATATATATGCGTAAGAACTGATATACATGCGTAAGAAGTGAATATATATGTGTAAGAACTGAATATATATGCGTAAGAACTGAATTATATATGTGTAAGAACTGAATATATATGTGTAAGACTGAATATATATGTGTAAGGAACTGAATATATATGTGTAAGAACTGAATATATAAGCTTAGAAGTGAATATATATGCGTAAGAACTGAATATAATGTGTAAGAACTGAATATATATGCGTAAGAACTGAGTATATATGTGTAAGAACTGAATATATATGCGTAAGAACTGAATATATATGTGTAAGAACTGAATATATATGCGTAAGAACTATATATATGCGTAAGAACTGAATATATAGTGTAAGAAATTTATATATGTGTAAGAACTGAATATATATGCGTAAGTATTGAATATATATGCGTAAGAACTGAATATTATATTCGTTAGAACTGAATATATTGCGTAAGAACTGAATATATATACATAAGAACTGAATATATATGCGTAAGAACTGAATATATATGCTTAAGAAGTGAATATATATGTGTATGAAGTGAATATATATGTGTAAGAACTGAATATATATGTGTAAGAACTGAATATATATGCATAAGAACTGAATATATATGCGTAAGAACTAATATATATGTGTAAGCACTGAATATATATGCGTAAGTACTGAATATATATGCGTAAGAACTGAATATATATTCGTTAGAACTGTAAATATATTTGTAAGAACTGATTATATATGCGTAAGAAGTGAATTATATATGTGTAGAACTGAATATATATGTGTAAGAACTGAATATATATGTGTAAGAACTGAATATATATGCGTAAGAACTGGATATATGCATAAGAACTGAATATATAGCATAAGAACTGAATATATAGTGTTATAACTGAATATATATGCTAAGAACTGAATATATATGCGTAAGAACTGAATATATATGCGTAAGAACTGAATATATATGCATAATGAACTGAATATATATGCGTAAGAACTGAATGTATATGTGTAAGAACTGAATATATATGCGTAAGAACTGAATATATATGCGTAAGAACTGTATATATATGTGTAATAACTGAATATATATGTGTAAGAAACTGAATATATATGTGGAAGAACTGAATATATATGTGTAAGAACTGAATATATATGCGTAAGAACTGAATATATATGCATAAGAAACTGAATATATATACGTAATAACTGAATATATATGCATAAGAACTGAATATATATGCATAAGAACTGAATATATATGCATAAGAATTGAATATATATGTGAAAGAACTGAATATATATGTGTAAGAACTGATATTTATTAGTAAGAACTGAATATATATGCGTAAGAACTGAATATATATGCGTAAGAAGTGAATATATGTGTAAGAACTGAATATATATGTGTAAGAAGTGAATATATATGCGTAATACTGAATATATATGCATAAGAACTGAATATATATGCGTAAGAAGTGAATATATGTGTAAGAACTGAATATATATGTATAACAACTGAATATATATGTGTAAGAACTGAATATATATGCGTAAGAACTGAATATATATGCGTAAGAAGTGAATACATATGTGTAAGAAACTGAATATATATGCGTAAGAACTGAAAATATAAGTGTAAGAAATATATATATATGTGTTAGAACTGAATATATGTGTAAGAACTGAATATATATGCGTAATAACTGAATATATATGCGTAAGAACTGAATATATATGCGTAAGAAGTGAATATATATGCGTAATAACTGAATATATATGCGTAAGAAGTGAATATATATGCGTAAGAAGTGAATATATATGTGTAAGAACTGAATATATATGCGTAAGAACTGAATATATATGTGTAAGAACTGAATATATATGTGTAAGAACTGAATATATATGTGTAAGAACTGAATATATATGTGTAAGAACTGAATATATATGCGTAAGAACTGAATATATATGCGTAAGAACTGAAAATATAAGTGTAAGAAAGATATATATATGTGTTAGAACTGAATATATGTGTAAGAACTGAATATATATGCGTAAGAACTGAATATATATGCGTAAGAACTGAATATATATGCGTAAGAACTGAATATATATGCGTAAGAACTGAATATATATGCGTAAGAACTGAATAAATATGCGTTAGAATTGAATATATATGCGTAAGAAACAGAATATATATGCATAAGAACTGAACATATATGCGTAAGAACTGAATATATATGCGTAAGAAGTGAATATATGTGTAAGAACTGAATATATATGTGTAAAAACTGAATATATATGTGTAAGAACTGAATATATATGAGTAAGAACTGAATATATATGAGTAAGAAGTGAATATATATGTGTAAGAACTGAATATATATGTGTAAGAACTGAATATATATGTGTAAGAACTGAATATATATGTGTAAGAACTGAATATATATGTGTAAGAACTGAATATATATGCTTAAGAACTGAATATATATGCGTAAGAACTGAATATATATGCGTAAGAACTGGATATATGCATAAGAACTGAATATATATGCATAAGAACTGAATATATATGTGTTATAACTGAATATATATGCGTAAGAACTGAATATATATGCGTAATAACTGAATATTTATTAGTAAGAACTGAATATATATGCGTAAGAACTGAAAATATATGCGTAAGAACTGAATATATATGCGTAAGAACTCGATATATGCATAAGAACTGAATATATATGCATAAGAACTGAATATATATGTGTTATAACTGAATATATATGCGTAAGAATTGAATATATATGCGTAAGAACTGAATATATATGAGTAAGAACTGAATATATATGCGTTAGAACAGAATATATATGTGTAAGAACTGAATATATATGTGTAAGAACTGAATATATATGTGTAAGAACTGAATATATATGTATAAGAACTGAATATATAAGCTTAAGAAGTGAATATATATGCGTAAGAACTGAATATATATGTGTAAGAACTGAATATATATGCGTAAGAACTGAGTATATATGTGTAAGAACTGAATATATATGCGTAAGAACTGAATATATATGTGTAAGAACTGAATATATATGCGTAAGAACTATATATACGCGTAAGAACTGAATATATAAGAGTAAGAAATATATATATGTGTAAAAACTGAATATATGTGTTAGAACTGAATATATATGCGTAAGAACTGAATATATATGCGTAAGAACTGAATATATATGCGTAAGAACTAAATATATATGTGTAAGAACTGAATATATATGTGTAAGTATTGAATATATATGCGTAAGAACTGAATATATATTCGTTAGAACTGAATATATATGCGTAAGAACTGAATATATATACATAAGAACTGAACATATATGCGTAAGAACTGAATATATATGTGTAAGAAGTGAATATATATGTGTAAGAACTGAATATTATTAGTAAGAACTGAATATATATGTGTAAGAACTGAATATATATGTGTAAGAACTGAATATCTATGTGTAGAACTGAATATATAGCTTAAGAACTGAATATATATGCGTAAGAACTGAATATATATGCGTAAGAACTGGATATATGCATAAGAACTGAATATATATGCATAAGAACTGAATATATATGTGTTATAACTGAATATATATGCGTAAGAACTGAATATATATGCGTAATAACTGAATATTTATTAGTAAGAACTGAATATATATGCGTAAGAACTGAAAATATATGCGTAAGAACTGAATATATATGCGTAAGAACTCGATATATGCATAAGAACTGAATATATATGCATAAGAACTGAATATATATGTGTTATAACTGAATATATATGCGTAAGAATTGAATATATATGCGTAAGAACTGAATATATATGAGTAAGAACTGAATATATATGCGTTAGAACAGAATATATATGTGTAAGAACTGAATATATATGTGTAAGAACTGAATATATATGTGTAAGAACTGAATATATATGTATAAGAACTGAATATATAAGCTTAAGAAGTGAATATATATGCGTAAGAACTGAATATATATGTGTAAGAACTGAATATATATGCGTAAGAACTGAGTATATATGTGTAAGAACTGAATATATATGCGTAAGAACTGAATATATATGTGTAAGAACTGAATATATATGCGTAAGAACTATATATACGCGTAGACTGAATATATAAGAGTAAGAAATATATATATGTGTAAAAACTGAATATATGTGTTAGAACTGAATATATATGCGTAAGAATGAATATATATGCGTAAGAACTGAATATATATGCGTAAGAACTAAATATATATGTGTAAGAACTGAATATATATGTGTAAGTATTGAATATATATGCGTAAGAACTGAATATATATTCGTTAGAACTGAATATATATGCGTAAGAACTGAATATATATACATAAGAACTGAACATATATGCGTAAGAACTGAATATATATGTGTAAGAAGTGAATATATATGTGTAAGAACTGAATATATATGCGTAAGAACAGATATATATATGTGTAAGAACTGAATATATATGCGTAAGAACTGAATATATATGCGTAAGAACTGAATATATAAATCTAAGAACTGAATATATATGTGTAAGAACTGAATATATATGTGTAAGAACTGAATATATATGTGTAAGAACTGAATATATATGTATAAGAACTGAATATATAAGCTTAAGAAGTGAATATATATGCGTAAGAACTGAATATATATGCGTAAGAAGTGAATATATATGTGTAAGAACTGAATATATATGTGTAAGAACTGAATATATATGCCTAAGAACTGAATATATATGTGTAAGAACTGAATATATATGCGTAAGAACTGAATATACATGCGTAAGAAGTAAATATATATGTGTAAGAACTGAATGTATATGCGTAAGAACTGAATATATATGTGTAAGAACTGAATATATATGTGTAAGAACTGAATATATATGTGTAAGAACTGAATATATATGCGTAAGAACTGAATATATATGCATAAGAACTGAATATATATGCGTAATAACTGAATATATATGCATAAGAACTGAATATATATGCATAAGAACTGAATATATATGCATAAGAACTGAATATATATGTGTAAGAACTGAATATATATTCGTTAGAACTGAATATTTTTTAGTAAGAACTGAATATGTATGCGTAAGAAGTGAATATATATGTGTAAGAACTGAATATATATGCGTAAGAACTGAATATATATGAGTAAGAACTGAATATATATGCGTAAGAAGTGAATATATATGTGTAAGAACTGAATATATATGTGTAAGAACTGAATATATATGTGTAAGAACTGAATATATATGTGTAAGAACTGAATATATATGCTTAAGAACTGAATATATATGCGTAAGAACTGAATATATATGCGTAAGAACTGGATATATGCATAAGAACTGAATATATATGCATAAGAACTGAATATATATGTGTTATAACTGAATATATATGCGTAAGAACTGAATATATATGCGTAAGAACTGAATATATATGCGTCAGAACTGAATATATATGCGTAAGAACTGAATATATATGCGTAAGAACTGAATAAATATGCGTTAGAACTGAATATATATGCGTAAGAACTGAATATATATGCATAAGAACTGAACATATATGAGTAAGAACTGAATATATATGCGTAAGAAGTGAATATATGTGTAAGAACTGAATATATATGTGTACGAACTGAATATATATGCGTAAGAACTGAATATATATGCGTGAGAACTGAATATATATGTGTAAGAACTGAATATATATGTGTAAGAACTGCATATATATGTGTAAGAACTGAATATATATGTGTAAGAATTGAATATATATGTGTAAGAACGAATATATATGCGTAAGAACTGAATATATATGCGTAAGAACTGAATATATATGCGTAATAACTGAATATATATGCATAAGAACTGAATATATATACATAAGAACTGAATATATATGTGTAAGAAACTAATATATATATGTGTAAGAACTGAATATATATGTGTAAGACTGAATATATATGCGTAAGAACTGAATATATATGCATAAGAACTGAATATATATGCGTAATACTGAATATATATGCATAAGAACTGAATATATATGCATAAGAACTGAATATATATGCATAAGAACTGAATATATATGTGTAAGAACTGAATATATATATGTAAGAACTGAATATTTATTAGTAAGAACTGAATATATATGCGTAAGAACTGAAAATATATGCGTAAGAACTGAATATATATGCGTAAGAACTCGATATATGCATAAAAACTGAATATATATGCATAAGAACTGAATATATGAGTTATACTGAATATATATGCGTAAGAACTGAATATATATGCGTAAGAACTGAATATATATGCGTAAGAACTGAATATATATGCGTAAGAACTGAATATATATGCGTAAGAACTGAATAAATATGCGTTAGTATTGAATATATATGCGTAAGAACTGAATATATATGCATAAGAACTGAACATATATGCGTAAAAATGAATATATATGCGTAAGAACTGAATATATATGCGTAAGAACTGAATATATATGCGTAAGAACTGATATATATGTGTAAGAACTGAATATATATGTGTAAGAACTGAATATATATGTGTAAGAACTGAATATATATGCTTAAGAACTGAATATATATGCGTAAGAACTGAATATATATGTGTAAGAACTGAATATATATGCGTAAGAACTGAGTATATATGTGTAAGAACTGAATATATATGCGTAAGAACTGAATATATATGTGTAAGAACTGAATATATATGCGCAAGAACTGAATATATATGCGTAAGAACTGGATATATATGCGTAAGAACTGAATATATAAGTGTAAGAAATATATATATATGTGTAAGAACTGAATATATGTGTAAGAACTGAATATATATGCGTAATAACTGAATATATATGCGTAAGAACTGAATATATATGCGTAAGAACTAAATATATATGTGTAAGAACTGAATATATATGCGTAAGTATTGAATATATATGCGTAAGAACTGAATATATATTCGTTAGAACTGAATATATATGCGTAAGAACTGAATATATATACATAAGAACTGAACATATATGCGTAAGAACTGAATATATATGCGTAAGAAGTGAATATATATGTGTAAGAAGTGAATATATATGTGTAAGAACTGAATATATATGTGTAGGAACTGAATATATATGCGTAAGAACTGAACTATATATGTATAAGAACTGAATATATATGCATATGAACTGAATATATATGCGTAAGAACTTAATATATATGTGTAAAACACTGAATATATATGCGTAAGTACTGAATATATATGCGTAAGAACTGAATATATATTCGTTAGAACTGTAAATATATTTGTAAGAACTGAATATATATGCGTAAAAAGTGAATATATATGTGTAAGAACTGAATATATATGTGTAAGAACTGAATATATATGTGTAAGAACTGAATATATATGCGTAAGAACTGAATATGTATGTGTAATAACTGAATATATATACGTAAGAACTGAATATATATGCGTAAGAACTGAATATATATGTGTAAGAACTGACTATATATGCGTAAGAACTGAATATATATGCGTAAGAACTGAATATATATGCATAATAACTGAATATATGTGTAAGAACTGAATATATATGCGTAAGAACTGAATATATATGTGTACGAACTGAATATATATGCGTAAGAACTGAATATATATGCGTGAGAACTGAATAAATATGTGTAAGAAACTGAATATATATGTGTAAGAACTGCATATATATGTGTAAGAACTGATATATATGTGTAAGAACTGAATATATATGTGTAAGAACTGAATATATATGCGTAAGAACTGAATATTTATGCGTCAGAACTGAATATATATGCGTAAGAACTGAATATATATGCATAAGAACTGAATATATATACATAAGAACTGAATATATATGTGTAAGAACTAATATATATATGTGTAAGAAACTGAATATATATGTGTAAGAACTGATTATATATGTGTAAGAACTGAATATATATGTGTAAGAACTGCATATATATGTGTAAGAACTGAATATATATGCGTAAGAAGTGAATATATGTGTAATAACTGAATATATATGTGTAACAACTGAATATATGTGTAAGAAACTGAATATATATGCGTAAGAACTGAATATATATGCGTAAGAAGTAAATATATATGTGTAAG
>JAWPHD010023263.1:0-22583 GCA_037043455.1 Cyrtodaria siliqua | reverse complement strand
TTGATTTTTTTATTTTTTTTACATATTTCTGTGTTGCTTTTGTCAATTCTTACACATATATATTGCTGCCCCCTCCCCGCCCAACCCCCACCTCTCACCCCCTCCCCCCCAGTTGAAGCTTTTTTTTTTTTACATATTTCTTTGTTGTTTTAGTCAATTCTTTCATATATATGTTGCCCCCTCCCCCCACCCCAACCCATTCCCGCCTCTCACCCCTGCCCCCTCCCCCACCCCCACCCCACCCCACCCCACCCCCACCCCACCCCACCCCACCCCACCCCCACTTGAAACTATTTTTTTTATTTTACATATTTCTGTGTTGCTTTTGTCAATTCTTACACATATATGTTGCTCCCTCCCCCCTCCCCAACCCACTCCGCCTCTTCCCCCGCTCCCCCCCCACCCCACCCCACTTGAAAACCTTTTTTTTCTGCATACTTCTGTGTTGTTTTAGTCAATTCTTACACATATATGTTGCAACCTTCCCTGCCCCCCGCCCCTCCCCCCCCCCGCCACTCACCCCCTCCCCGCTCCCCACTTGAAACTTTTTTTTTTTTACATATTTCTTTGTTGTTTTAGTCAATTCTTACACATATATGTTGCCCCCTCCCCCCACACCAACCCACTCCCGCCTCTCCCCCCCGCTCCCCCCACACCCACTTGAATCTATTTTTTTTTACATATTTCTTTGTTGTTTTAGTCAATTCTTACACATATAATTATGTTGCCGCCTCCCCCCACCCCAACCCACTCCCGCCTCTCGCCCCCGCTCAACCCACACCCACTTGAAACTATTTTTGTTTACATATTTCTGTGTTGCTTTTATCAATTCTTACACATATATGTTGCCCCCTCCCCGCACCCCCTGCACCCCCCACCCCGGCCTCTCACCCCCCCCCCCCCCCACACTTGAAACATTTTTTTTTTTACATATTTCTTTGCTGTTTTAGTCGATTCTTACACATATATGTTGCCCCCCCGCGCTCCCAACCCACTTTCGCCTCTCCCCCACGCTCCCCCCCATCCCCACTTGATTTTTTTTTTTTTACATATTTCTGCGTTGCTTTTGTCAATTCTTACACATATATGTTGCCCCCTCCCCACACAACGCCTCTCCCCCCCCCCCCCCCCCCCCCCCACACACACACACACTTGAAACTTTTTTTTTTTTTTTTTACATATTTCTTTGTTGTTTTAGTCAATTCTTACACATATATGTTGCCCTCCCCACCCTCCGCCTCTACCCCATCCACACTCGAACTCGATTTTTTAATTATTTTTTTCTTCATATTTTTCTGTTGTTTTGGTGAATTATTACATAGCTTCTTACACATATATGTTGCCCTCACCACCCCCACTCACCCCACCATCCATCCCCGCCTCTCTCCCACCCTCACCCCGCACCCCACTCAAAACTTGATTTTTTTTTGTTTTTTTTACACATTTCTGTGTAGTTTTGGTCAATTCTTACACATAGTTATGTTGTGCTCCGAACCCCACCCCACATTGTTGTAGCCTTGTTTTCTGATGGTATATACTAGCTATAAATGTATTATTCTCTGAAAAATCGAATAGTCGAGCTGCGCTGTTCTCCGACAGCTCTTGTTCTCTATATATTTTGTTTACTTATTCAGCTTGTTACCCTCTCATTGTAGGTATTTGCCATTGTATTTAATTACACTCTACGGTATGAATTTGCAGTTTCAAAATGTTAACTCTAACTCAATTGCCATTATAATATCTCTGTTGCATATATGTTGATATTACTCTGAACGTAAAATATTGGCAATAACATGTTTTAATCAGCATATAATTGACACACTCATAGAAACACATACGCTTTTTTTTTTAACCATTTCGCTGCCACTGTCGAAGACAATGATTTTTACGACCAGATCAACCTGTACATAATGTGCGGGCTGATTAGGTTTACACTGCTCGCCACTCGGTAAGACAGACTATAAAAAGATATCACCGAAAAGTTTAAAATCAAATTTTAGCAGACGACAATTGAAATTTGGCGGCGAAAGTGTTAAACGAGAATATATGTAAAAAGACATGTAAAGTGTTATTAACTGTTGATGGTGCCATTGCTTAACATTAAATGTATGATCTAAAATGATATTATAATGTGTGATGAAATGGTTAAGTAAAAGAAAAGAAAAAATCAAATTAGTTAGTATAGGTTGGATAGAGCGATAAATGGAGGGGAAGGGTCAAACGTACAGACATTAGTTTATTTGAATAACAATGTATTGATAGTGTGAGGTCATAGCACTTTGACATAGGACATTGTATCAGTTACACACACGATATAGACACACGCGATATATACTCAAGGTCAATGAAAACGCACCACAAAACAAATTATTTTAAAATTAGAATCTGGGGCATTTTGGACAAAATATGATATAATACAACATGATATAATCCATATAACGAGTCGAAATTTGATATAATCCATACAACGAGTCAAAATATGATATAATCCATATAACGAGTCGACATTTAACATTGTTTACGTGCATATCTGGATTTAGTGCATTTTACGAAAATGTTGTTATGAAATGCACGTGCATTTACGGGTTTCTTCAGTTACATCGCCCAAAGAATTATTTTTTTTTGGGAACATTCATTGCATAAAACTGTTAAAGTCAAACAATAAAAAGGCCAGTAAATCAGTTGGAATTGTTTAAGAGACAGATTAATGCAGGTTGAATTTAGTGGAACATTTTTCTTTTGATGAGTATCCATATTGAACAAATGTTGACAAGGTAAATAAAGGCGTAATTGTTTGTCATAACAGCCTACCAATAAACATGTAACACAAGTTAGGTATCAAGATGAAATATTTAAAAAATAAAACAAATATTGGTTCAGCAGTTTTATTCCAAATGGTTTGCGAACAATCCAACAGTATAAACATGGAGTTAATGGTGCGTTTTCATTGACCGTCAGTATAGATACATAATCTATTTTCGTCATTTCGAAGCTGCATTTTCAGTCTAATAGTTCAACAGACAACATTTAACAGAAGATGGCGGATCAGGCTGAAACTGCCAACAAAAGTGAAAAGAAACGGACAGTGTTTATCGCCATGGACGGCAGCAAGCATGCTGTTTATGCCTTTGAATGTAAGTGTTCATTAATAATAAATTTATGTACCATTTATCATTACAAACTGTTTTTTTTCAACAATTTTAGTTTGAATTGAGAGATTGAAGGGAAAACTGTAAACAATATTTTTTTCTCACTTTAAACAACAACCGATTGGCCCATTTTTACCCCAAAAACGTCACCGGGACGATCCGGTCAATGTCTTTAAATTAGGTCAATGCAACATACAAATTAAATAAATCTTGATAATTGTATATATATTTAACATATTTTAAAAGTTGCTTTAAACTTATGTAAATGCTTTCACCGTCATTCATTCTTTCCCGAGTTAGTCCCAACCACTAGGGTCATCTTGTGACAATTTGGAAAACTGTAAACAATATATTTTTTCTCACTTTAAACAACAACCGATTGGCCCATCTTTTCCCCCAAAACGTCACCGGGATGATCCTAATGTCCATGCCTTTAAAATAGGCAATGCAACGGCACACTTTAAAAAAAATGATATCATACAAGTATGATGCGCAGTATTGCTTTTTAATACAATTCAGTGATATCACCTATTTGAATGAGTGATATCACTGATTCGAATAGGTGATATCACTCATTCAAACTTAAATGAGTGATATCATTTATCACTGATATCACTGATTCAAAACGAAAGGATGATATCACCTATTGAATGGGTGATATCACCTATTTAAATGAGTGATATCACTAATTCGAATAGGTCATATCACTCTTTAAAAACGAATGGGTGATATCACCTATTCGCATCAGTGATATCACTCATTCAAATAGGTGATATCACCCATTCAGTAGGTGATATACATATACCAGCAAGCCATTGACTGTTAAATTATAAATATGATGTGTTTTGTATTGTATACTGATAGGCCATTTGGTCTTTTGTATTAATAAAGTTTACATATACAAGGGGCGTTGCTAGCGATAAAAGAGTTATAGAATATCCAACTTGGTGTATATATTTCATGATATATGCTCGTAACACCTCGTTGGACATTCTATAACTAATACAAACTGGATACACCCATGCTCGTTATGCATATTATTTAGAGTTGATATTTGTATTTCAAACGTCTTGTACCCGCCAATGCACGAAAATTGCCCGGAGGGGCACCTGGGGTGTTCCTCCACCAGTGGAAGCTGGAAAGTCGCCATATGACCTTAGCTGTTGGTGCGACTATAAAATCCAATTCAATTCAATTCAATTCAAACGTCTTGTAAACTTTCCGAGTGTTGTTTGAAACAATACCGTAATTGATATTTGTTATGAAACATGTTGTGACAAGTGAGGATGGGGGTGGGATCGGCGTATGTGTGTGTGTGTGTGCGTGCGTGCGTACGTGAGTGCGCGTGTGTGGTTACGGGTGTCGGGTGGAGGATAGTCGATTCACTACAATCACTATCATTGCTTTATTTGAACAACATTGCAATTTATATTTCCTATATTGCAGGGTATGTTGAGAACGTATACAAGGAAACCGATAATTTAATCATGGCTCATTGTGCAGAACATTCAGCCTCCCTACCACGTATGTATATTGTTACCTCTTCTAATTCATCATTATCATCACATACTCAAAAACAGCAGAATCGTCAACATCATTATCCTCGTCCTCATCATCATCTTCCTCATCGTCGTTGTCGAAACAATTGGTTTTGAAACGTCTTTTGACCAACTTGGGTATAGGTGAATCACCACCACAACCACCACCAGCGCCACTGTCATCGCCACCACCACCACCACCACCAACAACAACAACACTACTATACTCTTCACTGTAAACTACCCTCATCTCGACATCAACACCACTACTTACGTCGCCACCATATCCATTGTCGTCACTACACCACTACTTCCATCATCCCTTCAATCGTCATCACCGGTACTCCCATTTTCATCACTACTAATCACATTTTCATCACCAGTACTCCCATTGTCATAAACACTACTCCCATTGTCATCACTACTACTCCCACCACCATCACCATCAACACTAATTCCATCGTCACCAACACTAATTCCATTGTCACCACCACTACCATTATCAACACCAACACTAATTATATCACACCACTACCATCGTCACCACCAACACTAATTCCATCATCACCACCAGCACTAATTCTATCGTCACCACCAACACTAATTCCATTATCACCACCAATACTAATTCCATCACCACCACTACCATAATCACCACCAACACTAATTCCATCGTCACCACCACTACCGTCATCACCACCAACACTAATTACATCACCACCACTACCATCATCACCACCAACACTAATTCCATCATCACCACCAACAATATTTCCATTGTCGCCATAACTACCACCGTCACAACCACTACCATCATCCCCACCAACACTAATTCAATCATCACCACCAACACTAATTCCATCGTCACTACCACTTGTCGCAGGATGACCCTAGTGGTTGGGACTAACTCAGGCAAGAATCAATGACGGTGAATGCATTTACATAAGTTTAATGCAACTTTTAAAATATGTTATCAAAAAAACAAGCGAATACACAGATGAAATATGAAAAGACTGTTCTCATGAACGTTTAAGACGTTCTTAGTATTGTTACAAATACTGAATGTGTCGACTGTTTATATACGACACTAAAGTGTTGTTAAAGTTATAACAACGTTGATCTATGATCTAGCGCGATAACTGTAATGCGCGAGAGCTCATGAAGATGATGATGCGCGAATCCAATGAGTGATTGTCATCAAATGCCTTCTATAAGGGTTGATGACGCGATGTGTATGATGATTAACCTCCACTGAGGTTGTGGATGATGTTCCTCCAGTGAGGACTGATAACGGGCCCACCTCGTGTCCAGTGGTTGTCGCTACTAGAACCTGGTCATGCTGCGCAGGTACGGGGACCGTCTCCACCGCTCTTAACGTAATGCGTGGAAGCTTAGCTCCACTCCGGAAGGCTTACATCCACACCTGGATGGCTTATATCCAACCCTGGATGTCTTATATCCAACCCTGGATGGGTTAGGCTGTAATTATACATAAGTTTTAGATGTCGATTGATAAACATAACCATCTTGCATAATTATCATTACCCAAACAAATCATTATTTAATAAATATATGTAAGCTGTACTAATGATGAGTAGCAATGTATACATATTCTACAACGCCATGTATACGCCATGTACGTCGCTGTTAACCAATGCCCCTAATACATGTAATATACAACGTTATCAAAGCACTCGTATATTACACTCACTGAGTTATGCATGCACACATGTATGTCAACTAATGCTCATATTATACAACGCTATGCATACGCGTCGAACATTTATACTAGTCACTCATCTCTTTGTTAACTAATGTTAACAATCGTGTATTACACTCACTGAGTTATACGCCAACGTTAACTAATGAACCTATTATTCACTGTTATCAAATTAATAGGGGATTTATCACTGGCGCGAAGCGCCAGGGATGAAAATCCCCTTAACGGTATCAACTTTTGTCCACATACTATTAGTTTGAAAAAAATTATCCCTTTGGTTTCCGATTTCAGCCAAGTATATGGGAGTCGAGCTTACGGAATGGGAAACCAGTCTCTACTTCCGCTGTTAGGCATGGTAAATTCACTTCGGGCCTCTTCGGCGATGTCCCTTGTCTGGTCGCCATTCGCGACATCTCGCCATAGGCGAAGAATGACGGAATTGGCCGACTATGTACGATCAAAGACATCGGAACTCTGCGTTATTTTCCGCAATTAGAGAGGATAAATCAATACTGGCCAGTAGTCTCGCCAGTTACTAATAATCGATAAATACGACTAAACAGAACAATTTTAATTGATTTGGGTTTTAAAAAACTCTATTTACTCTACTACTCAAGTCTTGTATTTACTCTACTACTCAGGTCTTGCTAAGTATCACGAGTCGCGGAAACAGACTAACGCACATTGAATTATATACTAGTTAATGATATTGTCATCAAATTGTGACAGTGGCGGAGTGGTCAGCACGGCCGCCTGTCACGCAGGATATCCGAGTTCGAATCTGCAAATATTATATTATTTTGTAATTATATTTTTTTTTTAGGAATAAAATGAAAAAGAAAAGAAAATTAATGGAAGGAATCTTCTAAAGTGAATATTGGTCTTTGATTTAGATTAGTCACGATAAACCGAGAAAAAAAGACCTAATGGCTTCAGTTTCCAGCATTTCCATGAATAATTTTGACAATACATGTATTACTTTTTTTTAAAACTAAATAAGAATTTAAAACGCAGTTTATAATTAGAAAATTAGTTAAGAAATACATATTACAACCGAAACACTTTTATGATAAGGCTTCTCACATGCACACCTGGCAAATAAGTTTAATAATATATTATTATTTGTTTCAGTAACATTTTGTAATGAAAACAAACGCACAGAGTTTTAATTCAGATTTATCGAATAAATTACAACCACTATTTTTTTTATGTCACATTATAATGTTGTGCTTTGGACCACGGGTTTGAGTCATGAACAGTTTAGCATGCATACATTCTATATGTGTGCTTATCTTCTATATTGTTTAAATCTACTAGTTACCTACTTCCCGCGATCAAGATGCAGAATTATGCTTTAAATATATTTTTGCATGAAATGAAATATGGATATTTTTAAATTACCTCGATAATACTTACCCGTATAGGAATGTGTATGTTAATCTGAGTTGTGATGCCATGAACGTCTGTATTTTATTATAACTGATATAAATGTGTTAATTTGTGTATCATACTCATTTTTACAAGAGTTGTCTCCTGGATAATTATGTTTATTTCTATTTTGAATGTTAATTAAAGTGCACGTTTACATTTAACCGATGATCGATTATAGGCTTTCATAATCTATCTTCATAATCGGATGCCTAACAAACCGATGATGGGTTTAAAACAATCGATTAATCGGAACATTAAAGGGTTAACATTAAATATTTCAAAAACGTCTTTTGCAAAAGCATTTGTGGTGATGTTTGTGGTGCTAGTAAAATGTGATGCCGAAATTATTAAAGTTGGCATATTTTAGAATTAGGAACATCGAAAGCTGCAATAATTCAAAGTACTAACGTACTTAACAAAATCCCAGCGTGTTCTTAGACATTCTATCTAATGCATCACTGTATGACGTCAACCAATCTTTCCCAGATCATGCGCATATACTTATTGGAGATAATAACAAACTAGACGTAGGTATGATTGTATTAGAATTGTTGTTTAGTACACAATAAAGTATAAAAAAAAGGAAAACTACTAACCATAAAACCTTGGGATTTTCCTTTTGTCTGTTATCAGTGTTAACACTGTTAATAGGCATTACTTAGTTCACTTTGTATGTTGCGACATCGTTAATAATCTGACAATTGTATCCGATTACCTACGTTCATGCACCTTCGCAACATCTCGATTGATTCCGAAATCAGGAACTTTTATTTCAATTTTCATCCCACAACACGTGAATGTGAATCTCTGTCCTTTTTTTTACATAAAAAAGGAAGATGAGTGAAATATCCTCAATTATACAGTTTGATATTTTATATTCGATCTCCATGTCAGTAAAATTGTGTGTACAGTATTTTTACAGCGAAAATGTCAAACTACATGTAACTCCAAAATATGTGTAATTTATAGAAATTATAATAAAAAAATAATTAGAACCTAGATCTATATATATATTTACTTGTTTTTGAAAGAATTGTCATAAGATCTTGTCATATATAAGTTTTAACAAAAGTAAGCATTATAACATTCGTTTTTTATATATCGAATCTTTTTTTTTAGTAAAGAAAAAGGTTGGATACGGTCCATATATATATATATATATACCTTTAACAGTATTTTTCAAGTAAAAAGACGTATGAGGATTACAATTGTTTGTGTATGTTTTCAAAGATGTGTATGTTTATAGGTAATCGAAAAGTAATCTTTGTTTTTCAATAAATTTAATGTAATGGAAAAAAATGGTGAAAATGTTCAGTGACTCTATTTTCCTTTTTTTAGTGACATTTTGGAGTTAGAATGTCATCTTCAAAGACGTCTAGTACCAAAGACACTTTAAGTATCAATGCAATACAAATCTCAGCACTACGTCCTTTCCAAGCCAACCCCACAATTGAAAAAAAATAAAATCTTATTTTTAAATCAAAAGGATAAATTCTACTCTCAGTGGCAGAGCTACATGGAAACAGAGTTGTGGATAACTTCCCGACGCCTTCGCTCAATGCGTTTAAAAGTCGTTTAAACAAACATTGGTTACGACACTCCACTAAATTTTCTCCAAGTTTTATATATATTCTTAAACTTGAAAATGTCAAAACGTGCCAAACCAACAACCCTAAGTTAGTTACTCAAACTGGATAAATCCCCATTTAGGCTGTGCCTTTTTCATATTATTGTTTTACCATTAATGATCAATTACAATAATTACATATAATAAAGTAACTTCAAAATCATATGCTAGTCTCAAGTTAATGTTTGAGAAACATCAAAGCTAACCGGATGTCGTAACCGCCAACCAAGATGGCGCCGCCCACTGAATACAAATGTACGATAAAAGTTAATAAAATAAATAGTGACCACATATTGCCTGTGAATTTCGCCGTCCAATTCCTGCTCCAAACAAAGCAACTATCAAGCAATCCCGGCCAAAACTAGAAGACAATGGATTTTAAACGTTACGCCCAAACCATTATTTTCCCCGTTCAGTCCGTGACATACGTGGCTAAATTCGTAGTATTAAATTCTACACGAAAGGACCCTTACACAATTTTGCCTTTTAAGGAGATAGACCTATACTTTTACATGCATTAGCACAAAACTAAACTCATTAAACGGACCTTCCGGACACCACTTAAAGTGTGCACGGTTTTCCGTGTTACCTGAATATATCATGAACATTGTGAATTTGGTTCAACTAAACAATGAATTAGGGTGTAACTAACAGGTGCTTACAAGAGCTATGTACGGCCAATACGCTCTACCGGAGACATTTTGTGACACCACTACCATCGTCACCACCACCACAACTAACTCCATCGTCACCACCACTACCATCATCACCGCCACTCCATCGCCACCACCACTACCATCGACACCACCATTACCATCGCCACCACCACTACCATCGTCACCGCCACTACATCGTCACCACCACTACCATCATCACCGCCACTCCATCGTCACCACCACTACCATCTCCACCACCACTACCGTCGTCACCACCACTACAACCGTCATCGCCACTACCAACGTCACCACCACCAATAATTCCATCGTCACCACCACCACTAATTCCATCGTCACCACACCAATAATTCCACCTTCACCACCCCTACCATGATCACCACCACCACTAATTCCATCGTCATCATCAACACTAATTCCATCTTCACCACCATTACCATGATCACCACCACCACTAATTCCATCGTCAACACCACCACTACCGTGATCACCACCACCACTAATTCCATCGTCATCACCACTACAATCGTCATCCCCAACACTAATTTCATCGTCACCACCACTGCCATCGTCACCATCACTAATAATTCCATCGTCACCACCACAACCATGCTCACCATCACTATTTCCATCGTCATCATCAACACTAATTCCATCGTCATCACCACCACTAATTCCAACGTCATCACCACCAATAATTCCATCTTCACCACAACTACCATCGTCACCACCACCACTAATTCTATCGTCATCATCAACACTAATTCCATCGACACCACCACTACCATCGTCACCACCACCACTAATTCCATCGTCATCACCAACTCTTATTCCATCGTCACCACCACTACCATCATCACCACCAACACTATAATTCCATCGTTACCACTTTAATCGTCACCACCACCAATAAGTTCATCTTCAAACCACTACCATCGTCACCAACACCACTACCATTGTCATTATCACCGCTACCATCGTCATTACTACCACCATCATCGTCACCACCACCACTACCATCATCACCACCATCACCATCACCACCACCACCACCACTTCCATCGACACCACCACCACTTTCATCGTCACACCACCACTTCCATCATCTCTACCAACACTAACATCGTCACAACCAATTCCACCGTCACAAACACTAATTTCATCGTCACCACCACTACCATCATCACCACCACTACCATCTTCACCACCAATACCATCGTCACTACCACCACCATCACTAATTCCATCGCCACCACCACTACCATCGTCACCACCACCATTAACATCGTCACCACCACCACTTCATCGTCACCACCACTACCATCGTCACCACAACCACTTCATCGTCACCACCACTACCATCGTCACCCCTCCACTTCCATCGTCACCAACACCACTTCCATCGACACCACCACCACTACCATCGTCACCACCACCACTTTATCGTCACCACAACCACTACCATCGTCACCACCTCCACTTCCATCGTCACCACCACCACTTCCATCGACACCACCATTACTACCATCGTCACCACCACCACTTCCATCGACACCACAACCACTTCCATCGTCACCACCACCACTTTCATCGACACCACCACCACTTCCATCGTCACCACCACAACTTCCATCGTTACCACCTATACCATCACCACCACCACTACCATCATCACCACACCACTACCATCGACAGCACCACCACTTTCATCGTCACACCACAACTTCCGTCGTCACCACCACCACTACCATCGTCACCACCACTACCATCATCACCACCACTACCATTATTACCACCATCACCATCACTACCACCACTTTCATCGTCACATCACCACTTCCATCATCTCTACCAACACTAACATCGTCACCACCACTTCCACCGTCACAAACACCACTAATTTCATCGTCACCACCACTACCATCATCACCACCACTACCATCGTCACCACCAATATCGTCGTCACTACCACCACCATCACTAATTCCATCCATCGCCACCACCACCACCACTAACATCGTCACCACCACCACTACCATCGTCACCACCACCACTGCCATCGACACCACCACCACTTCATCGTCCCCACCACTACCATCGTCACCACCACCACTGCCATCGACACCACCACGACCTCCATCGACATCACCTCCACTTCCATCGACACCACCACCACTTCCATCGACACCACAACCACTTTGATCGTCGCTGTATAATTGCGTATTATTCGCTGGTTTCCAGCTACGGCACTGATGGCTGGTAACCCGAGTGTGATGCAGGCCATGATGAAGGAACACGAGGAACAAGTGATGAAAGTCTTCAAACTCATCGATGAGTTAGGGAACAAGCATAACGTACGTATAGTACCGGTTAAAGCGATATTCTTGCGTTCTGCAACGTGGTTATGCTATATATAGATATGTTTTAACGGACGGCCAAAATAATAACCCTAAAAAAATCCCCTCTGTCTTACGGCTAGAGTTTTTTTTTTCAGTAATGAGCTGATGTAAACGTGTAAAAAAACACACAAAGGCAAAAACGCCTCCCATCGTGTGAAATATGTCTTGGTAACTGAACAGGCACTGTGGAATTATCTAATCATTAGATTTCAACACCTGAAAAACAGAAAACATCAACAACCCCATCACCACACAAGTCACTTCCATCGTCACCACTACCACTGCCATCGGCATTACCACTTCCATCATAATTCTTTCCTGTGAACACAAAAACTTCCTTAAATAATACTGGATTCTATTACATTTGATTTGAAGGTTGGTTTCAACATAATATCGCTATATTTTGACAAGATGTGAAGGTTTGTTTCTGTTAGATCTCGGACTAATTCCACAATGATCAATATCTACGTTTGTAATACAGAGTAATTGTGCTTGATTGTGCAAAAGCAACTATATAACTATATATGCCACAATTTGATTCAGTTGAGCAAACCGCAGACGTCAATTAGAAATTGTGCGAAATCAATCCATGCCTTAGTATGGTGGCTGATTTCTGCCATTTCGTCATTTAGTTATTTAACTGCGAAAAGACAACCGAACGAAACGACGACAGAATTAGTCGTCTGTTCGTTCTGTCATTTTGTTTTTTTGTCGTCTTTTTGTTTTGTCATTCTGTCTTTTCGCCTTCTGGGTGACATGCGCATTTATTAACACGGGGATTGCAAATGTTACAGTGTGCAAATCCATGATAAAATGGCCGCAATGACCGAAACGCGTATGCCACTCGGAAGGCAAAAGACGACAGAACGAAAAGACGATAGAACGAACAGATGACTGAACTAAAATATGACAAATACAGCATGAAAAGACGACAGGACGAAAAACAACAACAAACATAACGACAGAACGAAAAGAAGACAGATTAAAAGCAAAAATACGACAAAAGGCCAAGCAAAATAACGAAAAGACGACAATATAAAATGTCGTCTTTTTGTTACTGAAGTGTCGTCTTTTCTTCTTTTTTTTTCACGTTTTGTCGTCTTATCCACTTTGAAATGTCATCTGTTCATTCTGTCGTCTTTTCACGCTGAAAGTGTCGTCTTTTCGTTCTGTAGTATTTTCCTTTGAAATGTGATCTGTTCATTCTGTCGTTCTGTCGTCTTTTTTCGCTGAACTTTTCGTCTTTTCTTTCTGCCGTCTTTTCTCGGTGAAATAACGAAAAGACGAATAATGGATGCCACCATTCCTGCACGCGATAGCAAGTTCGACAATGATGATGATAAACATAAGGAAAACCATAACAGAATTGTTGCCCTTGATACATTTAAATAATCAGCAAATATCAGCGTTATTTTGACAGACATCCACAGACATCCACAATTATTTAAGATCGCTTCGAGCTCCTGTGCTATATGGTTGTGTCAGCTGGACCGTGCAGGGCAAATATCGGAATTATTACTCATTGGCAATTACAAGTGAAATGTCTGGTGAATAGCTACTTGTTATTCACTCTGCAGTTGGTTTATTAGCGACACAGTTAGGATAAAAAGTTATAGTTTACAATGTTCAAGTTTGTTACGGTTGGTAGGGTACATAGTTATAGTTTGTATTGCTCAAGTTGCTACGGTTGGCATGGTAAACAGTTATAGTTTGTATTTTTCAAGGTTGCTGCGGTTGGTCGGGTACACAGTTACAGTTTGTATTGCTCAAGTTTGCTACGGTTGATATGGTAAACGGTTATAGTTTGTATTGCTCAAGTTTGTTACGGTTGGTATGGTAAACAGTTATAGTTTACATTGTTCGAGTTTGTTACGGTTGGTATGGGTAACAGTTATAGTTTGTATTGTTCAAGTTTGCTACGGTTAGTATGGTAAACAGTTATAGTTTACATTGTTCAAGTTTGTTACGGTTGGTATGGTAGACAGTTATATAGTTTGTATTGCTCAAGTTTGTTACGGTTGGCATGGTAAACAGTTTTAGTTTGTATTGCTCAAGTTTGTTACGGTTGGCATGGTAAACAGTTATAGTTTGTATTGTTCAAGTTTGTTACGATTGGTATGATAAACAGTTATAGTTTGTATTGTTCAAGTTTGTTACGGTTGGTATGGTAAACAGTTACAATTTGTCTTGTTCAATGTTGTTACGGTTGGTATGCTAAACGGTTATAATGTGTATTGTTCAAGTTTGTTACGTTTGGTATGGTAAACAGTTATAATTTGTATTGTTAAAGTTTGTTACGTTTGGTATGGTAAACAGTTATAGATTGTATTGTTCAAGTTTGTTACGTTTGGTATGGTAAACAGTTATAATTTGTATTGTTCAAGTTTGTTACGGTTGGCATGGTAAACAGTTATAGTTTGTATTGTTCAAGTTTGTTACGGTTGGTATGGTAAACAGTTACAATTTGTCTTGTTCAATGTTGTTACGGTTGGTATGCTAAACGGTTATAATGTGTATTGTTCAAGTTTGTTACGTTTGGTATGGTAAACAGTTATAGATTGTATTGCTCATGCTTGTTACGGTTGGCATGGTAAACAGTCATAGTTTGTATTGTTCAAGTTTGTTACGTTTGGTATGGTAAACCGTTATAGTTTGTATTACTCATGCTTGTTACTGTTGGCATGGTACACAGTTACAGTTTGTATTGCTCGGGTTTGTTACTCAAGTCCATCTCATGATGTGACCAACATGTTCAGACTTTAAACAATTCCATTTGCTGTATTTGTTCAAAAGATTTAAACAAGTTCGTCTAAATATCCCATAAGCAGTGATGCATTTACATTTGGAACTGTCATTGTCATCATTATTTCTATTACTATTATTATAATTATAATTATTACTATTATTATTATTATTATTATTATTATAATTATTATTATTATTATAATTATAATTATTACTATTATTATTATTATTATTATTATTATTATAATTATTATTATTATTATAATTATAATTATTATTATTATTATTATTATTATTATAAAACACTTTTATGCAGATAAAGCACACATTGGAGCGACTTTACGGATACCCAGGTGAGGCCATTGTGAAGGCAGCCGAAGAACAGGATGCGGACCTGATTATAGCCGGAAGCCGGGGGCAAGGCGCCATACGCCGCACTATAATGGGTAGCATCAGCGACTATATCATCCATCATTCACACGTGCCAGTGCTGATCTGTAAACACGAGGACGAACACCATAAGTTGGCTTCCCACAAATAAACTGTATCTTGAGACATACTATGTCTTGCAATATGATTGTTATCGCTCGCTACCAAAAAAAAAAGACAAAAAAAAGTCGATTCAGTCTCATTTTTGACACTTTAAAATACTCAGACATGACTGTATTTGTATTTGTGTAGCAATATGTGCACTAACTGTGAATAAATGTATGTATGTCCCCAGGAGAACAGTAGCGAAGTGTTAGAATGTTAATGCTATGCAACTTATGCAGGTCATGGTCGTAGTTGTAAAACGTCGAGGCAGTAGATGATAGTGCTGGTTGTCCTTTTTTCCCCCAAGTTTTCCATTGGAAAATTCTTTTCATTAGATTGGCGAATGTCGTTTGGCGGGTATGCGTGCATGCGTGTGGGCGTATGGGCGGGCATGGGCAAACTCGAGATTTCCGCACAATAACTTTAGTTAGGAATGATATATTATGGACCGAACCTTGCAGTATATGTAGATTATATAGAACACATACCTAATAACTTAGGTCTGTGTATAGAACGAAAGCTTGGGATGCATTTGATGCCACTAGCTGATCAAGATCGCCGTTACTAAAAATAGAAACATGGTTTCCGCTCAATAACTTCTTGAGAATACAATATTGGAACGAAACTTACTATGTAGACGTATACACAGATATTTCGTAGATCCTAAAAGACCGGCTGGTCGCGTAAATTGTGTAGTATGTCTAAAAGTAGATACAATAGTGGAACAGACGCGAAAATGGTGAAGTCTGTGTAAAAGTAGATACGAAGGTCGAACAGTCGCGCAAATGGTGACGTCTATGTAAAAGCAGATACGGGCGTCGAACAGTCGCGCAAATGGTGGTCTTTGTAAAAGTAGATACACAAGTCGAGCAGTTGCGTAAATGATGAAGTCTCTGTAAAAGTAGATACAAAGGTCGAACAGTCGCGCAAATGATGACGTCTGTGTAAAAGTAGATACGAGCGTCGAACAGTCGCGCAAATGGTGGTCTGTGTAAAAGTAGATACGAGGATCGAACAGTCGCGCAAATGGTAGTCTGTGTAAAAGTAGATACAAAGGTCGAGCAGTTGCGCAAATGGTGACGTATGTGTAAAAGTAGATACAGAGGTCAAACAGTCGCGCAAATCGTAAAGTCCTTGTAAAACAAGATACAAAGTTTGAACAGTAGCGCTAATGGTGACTTCCGTGTACAAGTAGATACAAAGGTCGAATAGTCGGGCAAATGGTGGTCTGTGTAAAAGTAGCTACAGAGGTCAAACAGTCGCGAAAATGGTGATTGATTGAATTGGATTTTATAGTCACACCAACAGCTAATGTCATATGGCGACTTTCCAGCTTCCATTGGTGGAGGAAGACCCCAGACGCCCCTCCGGGCAATTTTCGTGCACGGGCGGGCACCTGGGTAGAACCACCGACGTTCCGCAAGCCAGCTAGATAGATTCCTCACATAAAGATTCCTAGGCCCCTGAGGGTTCGAACCTACAGCGGTGAGGGGCAAGTGTTTTCAAGTCAGAGACGTTAACCACTCGGCCACGGACGCAGATGGTGAAGTCCGTATACAAGAAGATATACAGGTCGAACAATCGCGCAAATGGTGTAGTCTGTGTTAAAGTAGATAACTCATGTCAGTCGCGCAAATGTTGAAGTCCGTGTAAAAGTAGATACAAAGGTCGAACAGTCGAGCAAATGGTGAAGTATGTGTAAAAGTAGATACAAAGGTCGAACAGTCGCGCAAATGTTGAAGTCTGTGTAAAAATAGATACACATGTCGAACAGTTGCGCAAATGGTGAAGTATGTGTAAAAGTAGATATACAGGTCGGACCGTCGAGCAAATGGTGAAGTCTGTATAAAAGAAGATACCAAGGTCGAACAGTCGCGCAAATGGAGGTCTGTGTAAAAGTAGATACAAAGGTCGAACATTCGCGCAAATGGTGAAGTCTGTGTAAAAATAGACACAAAGGTCGAACAGTCGCGCAACTGGTGAAGTATGTGTAAATGTAGATACACAGGTCAAACGGTCGCGCAAATGGTGAAGTCTGTGTGCAAGTAGATACACAGGTCGAACAGTCGCGCAAATGGTGAAGTCTGTGTTAAAGTAGATACAAATATCGAGCATTTGCGCAAATGGTGAAGTCTGTGTAAAAGTAGATACAAAAGTCGAACAGTCGCGCAAATTTTGCAGTCCGTGTAAAAGTAGATACACATGTCGAACAGTTGCGCAAATGGTGAAGCATGTGTAAAAGAAGATACACAGAATGAACAGTCGCGCAAATGGTGGTCTGTAAAAGTAGATACAAAGGTCGAACGGTCGCGCAATTGGTGAATTCCATGAACAAGTAGATACAAAGGTCGAACGGTCGAGCAAATGGTGAAGTCTGTGTACATGTAGCTACACAGGTCGAACGGTCGCGCAAATTGTGAAGTCCGTCTATAAGTAAATACAAGGGTCGAACAGTCGCGCAAATGGTGAAGTCTGTGTAAAAGTAGCTTCGAAGGTCGAACGGTCGCGCAAATGGTGCAGTATGTTTAAAAGTAGATACAAAGGTCGAACGGTCGCGCAAAAGATGAAGTATGTGTAAAAGTAGATACATTGTTCGAACGGTCGAGCAAATGGTGAAATCTGTGTACAAGTAGATACACAGGTGGAACGGTCGCGCAAATGGTGAAGTCCGTTCTGAAAGTAAATACAAAGGTCGAACAGTCGCGCAAATGGTGAAGTCTGTGTAGAAATAGATACACAGGTCGAACAGTCGCGCAAATGGTGAGTCCGTGTAAAAGTAGATACACATGTCGAACAGTTGCGCAAAAGGTGAAGTATGTGTAAAAGTAGATAGACAGGTCGGACAGTCGCGCACTTGGTGAAGTCCGTGTAAAAGTAAATACAAAGATCGAACAGTCGCGCATAAGGTGAAGTCTGTGTAAAAGTAGATACACATAATGAACAGTCGCGCAAATGGTGGTCTGTAAAAGTAGATACAAAGGTCGAACGGTCGCGCAATTGGTGAAGTCCATGAACAAGTAGATACAAAGGTCGAACGGTCGAGCAAATGGTGAAGTCTGTGTACATGTAGCTACACAGGTCGAACGGTAGAGCAAATTTTGAAGTCCGTCTATAAGTAAATACAAGGGTCGAACAGTCGCGCAAATGGTGAAGTCCGTGTAAAAGTAGCTTCGAAGGTCGAACGGTCGCGCAAATGGTGCAGTATGTTTAAAAGTAGATACAAAGGTCGAACGGTCGCGCAAATGATGAAGTATGTGTAAAAGTAGATACATTGTTCGAACGGTCGAGCAAATGGTGAAGTCTGTGTATAAGTAGATACACAGGTCGAACGGTCGCGCAAATGGTGAAGTCCGTTCTGAAAGTAAATACAAAGGTCGAACAGTCGCGCAAATGGTGGTCTGTGTAGAAATAGATACACAGGTCGAACAGTCGCGCAAATGGTGAAGTCTGTGTAAAAGTAGATACACATGTCGAACAGTTGCGCAAATGGTGAAGTATGTGTAAAAGTAGATACACAGGTCGGACAGTCGCACACATGGTGAAGTCTGTGTAAAAGTAAATACAAAGGTCGAACAATCGCGAAAATGGTGAAGTCTGTGTAAAAGTAGATACACAGGTCGAACAGTCGCGCAAATGGTGAAGTCTGTAAAGTAGATACAAAGGTCGAACTGTCGCGCAAATGGTGAAGTCCATGAAAAAGTAGATACAAAGGTCGAACGGTCGAGGAAATGGTGAAGTCTGTGTACAAGTAGCTACACAGGTCGAACTGTCGCGCAAATGGTGAAGTCCGTCTAGAAGTAAATACAAAGGTCAAACAGTCGCACAAATGGTGTAAAAGTAGATTCAAAGGTCGAACGGTCACGCAAATAGTGAAGTCTGTTTAAAAGTAGATACAAAGGTCGAACGGTCGCGCAAATGATGAAGTCTGTGTAAAAGTAGATACAAAGGTCGAACGGTCGAGCAAATGGTGAAGTCCGTCTAAATGTAAATACAAAGGTCGAACAGTCGCGTAAATGGTGAAGTCTGTGTAAAAGTAGATACACAGGTCGAACAGTCGCGCAAATGGCAGAGACTGTGTAACAGTAGATACAAAGATTGAACATTCATGTAAATGGTGAAGTCTGTTTAAAAGTAGATACAAAGGTCGAACAATCGCGTAAATGGTGAAATCTGTGTAAAAGTAGATACAACGGTCGAACAGTCGCGTAAATGGTGAAGTCTGTGTACAAGTAGATATACAGGTCGAACAATCGCGCAAATGGTGAACAGGTCGAACAGTCGTGCAAATGGTGAATAACGTGAAAAATGTAATTACAATGTCGAACAGTCGTGCAAATGGTGAAGTCCGTGTAAAAGTAGATACAAAGTTCGATAAGTCGCGCAAATGGTGAAGTCTGTTGTGTAAAAGTAAATACAAAGGTCGAACAGTCGCGCAAATCTCCCCCCCCCCCTCCCCCCCCCCACCTAAACGTATTGTTTTTTGCTGTGTCCGTCCGGCTGTCTGTCCGTCTGTCTGTCACAAATGTTGTCGCCGCTACTCCTCCTAAACGGCTTGTTGGATTTTCGAAACTTTTCAGGAAGCATCCGTAGGGTGACTAGTTGTGCATGTCATGTTTTCGTTCCGGTTCGCTAATTGTTGACGGAGTTATGGTCCTTTGAATGTTTTACTTTAAATGTGTTGTCGCCGCTACTCCTCCTTAACGGCTTGTTTGATTTTGACGAAACTTTGCAGGAACTTTGAAGTTACAATTTTATATGTTGTGTATTATGATTAAATTTGCCAATATTTATCAGTGCGGGTAGATTGCTTATATCATGTATATAAGATAGGGTTATAAGCAAGTCACTACGTGCATTACGGGCAGTCCGAAGAACATGACATTTGTATGGATGGCGTGTTCAGTCAGGTATACGTGTAGGGGCTGTATAAATTGGTGTCGAAATGATAAGAACTTGTCACAGGATCGCAAACCATTTTCCAGGGTAGTAATGACCAGTACCATAACTGCAGGGGGTAAGTCGAATTTATTTTATTTGTTGTATGTTATTGTCATATTTTAATTGTTGTTCGGAAAGTCAATATCTGCTGTTTGATGCTCGATTTGAAAGCATTCAGTAACTATTTTGTAAAGGGTTGTGTCAATTTTTACACATATATGTTGTCCCCTCACCACCGCCCCCACCCCACTCTCACCCCCACACACTTGAAACTCTATTGTTGTTATTTTTTTTTTACATATTTCTGTGTTGTTTCAGTCAATTCTTACACATAGCTTCTTACACATAGCTTCTTACACATATATATATATGTTATCCCCACCCACACCCACCGCCTCTCCCCCTCCCCCCACTCGAAACTCATTTTTTTCTTTTTACATATTCTGTGTTGCTTTTCACATGTTGCCCCATCCCCGCTCCGCCCCCCACCCACGCCTCCCCTCCCCCCAGTCGAAACTGGAATATTTTTATTCTATTTTTATTTTTTTCATATTTATGTGTTGTTTTGGTCAATTCTTACACATATTGTTGCCCCTCCCCCCTCCCCACATCCCCGCTTCTCCCCCACTTACACATAGCTATGTTATGCTCCCCTCACACACACTCGAAACTGGATTTATGTTATTTTTTTTACATATTTCTGTGTTGGTTTGGTCAATTCTTACTCATAGCTTCTTACACATATATGTTGACCCTTCCCCCACCCTCTGCCTCCACCCCCCCACCCCCCCCCCCCCCACACACACTCCAAACACGATTTTATTAAATTTATTTTTTTACATATTTCTGTGTTGTTTTTGTCAATTCTTACACATAGCTATGTTGCCCCTCCTTCCATGACCCCACCCCCACCCCATCCCCCACTCAAAACTGGAATGTTTTATTTTTTTATTTTTGTTACATATTTCTGTGTTGTTTTGGAAAATTCTTACACATCTTCTTACACATATATGTTGCCCTGACCCCAACCCCCCGCCTCTCAACCTCCCCCATCCCCCACCCCGATACAAAACTCGATTTTTTTTCACATATTTCTTTGTTGTTTCGGTCAATTTTTAAACATAACTTCTTACACATATATGTTGCCCCCCCACTCCCCCACTTCCCCTGCCTCGCCTTCCCTGCCGCACCCCCCCCCCCCCCCCCCCTCGAAATTCAATATATATATTTTTATTTTTACATATTTCTGTGTTGTTTTGGTCAATTCTTACACATATAGCTATGTTGCCTCCTTCCCCCACCCCTCCATTGGTTTATGGACTCCCCTCACATGCAGGACAGTGGGAGGGGAATTGTTTTCATTTTATCTTCCATTATTTGGATATTAATATTTTAATTTGAACGCAATCATTTACATATAAAACAATTACATATTTCTTTGTTGTTTTGGTCAATTCTTACACATATAGTTATGTTGCCCTCCCTCCTTCTCCATGCCCCGCCTTCCCACCCCACCCACCCCACTCGAAATTCAATCTTTTGTATTTTTTTGTTACATATTTCTGTGTTGTTTTGGTCAATTCTTACACATATAGTTATGTTGCCCTCCTCCCTCCCACCCACATTGGTTTATGGGCTCCCCTCACATGGAGGACAGGGGGAGGGGAATTGTTTTCGTTTTATCTTCCATTATTTGGATTTAGATTAAATTCAGATACACAGAATCATCTCGCTAAAATAACTTTCTTTGATTCTGCTCTCAATTCGCTAGGTATTAGCAGCAGTGAATATTAACCGAGTCTTATTACCATGGTATACTACATCTTTA
>JAWPHD010023262.1:0-22588 GCA_037043455.1 Cyrtodaria siliqua | reverse complement strand
TCTTACACATATATATTCAGTTCTTACACATATATATTCCGTTCTTACGCATATATATTCCGTTCTTACGCATATATATTCAGTTCTTACGCATATATATTCCTTTCTTAGGCATATATATTCCGTTCTTACGCATATATTTTCAGTTCTTACACATATATATTCAGTTGTTACACATATATATTCAGTTCTTACACATATATATTCAGTTCTTACACATATATATTCAGTTCTTACACATATATATTCCGTTCTTACACATATATATTCAGTTCTTACACATATATATTCAGTACTTACCCATATATATTCAGTTCTTACGCATATATATTCCGTTCTTACGCATATATATTCAGTTCTTACACATATATATTCAGTTCTTACGCATATATATTTCCGTTCTTACGCATATATATTTCAGTTCTTTCGCATATATATTCAGTTCTTACGCATATATATTCCGTTTTTACGCATATATATTCAGTTCTTACGCATATATATTGAGTTCTTACGCATATATATTCAGTTTTTACACATATATATTCAGTTCTTACACATATATATTCAGTTCTTACACATATATATTCCATTCTTACGCATATATATTCCTTTCTTACACATATATATTCAGTTCTTACACATATATATTCCGTTCTTACGCATATATATTCCGTTCTTACCCATATATACTCAGTTCTTACGCATATATATTCATTTCTTACGCATATATATTCCGTTCTTACTCATATATTCAGTTCTTACGCATATATTTTCAGTTCTTACACATATATAATTCATTTCATAAATATTTAGTTCTTACACATATATATTCAGTTCTTACGCATATATATTCAGTTCTTACACATATATATTCCATTCTGACGCATATATATTCAGTTCTTACGCATACATATTCAGTTATTACGCATATATATTCCGTTCTTACGCATATATATTCCGTTCTTACGCATATATATTCCGTTCTTACGCATATATATTCCGTTCTTACGCATATATATTCCGTTCTTACGCATATATATTCAGTTCTTACACATTTATAATTCAGTTCTTACACATATATATTCAGTTCTTACACATATATATTCAGTTCTTACACTATATTTCAGTTCTTACACATATATATTCCATTCTTACGCATATATATTCCGTTCTTACAGATATATATTCAGTTCTTACACATATATATTCCGTTCTTAAGCATATATATTCAGTTCTTACACATATATATTCCATTCTTACGCATATATATTCCTTTCTTACACATATATATTCAGTTCTTACACATATATATTCCGTTCTTACGCATATATATTCCGTTCTTACGCATATATATTCAGTTCTTACGCATATATATTCCTTTCTTAGGCATATATATTCCGTTCTTACGCATATATTTTCAGTTCTTACACATATATATTCAGTTGTTACACATATATATTCAGTTCTTACACATATATATTCAGTTCTTACACATATATATTCAGTTCTTACACATATATATTCCGTTCTTACACATATATATTCAGTTCTTACACATATATATTCAGTACTTACCCATATATATTCAGTTCTTACGCATATATATTCCGTTCTTACGCATATATATTCAGTTCTTACACATATATATTCAGTTCTTACGCATATATATTCCGTTCTTACGCATATATATTCAGTTCTTTCGCATATATATTCAGTTCTTACGCATATATATTCCGTTTTTACGCATATATATTCAGTTCTTACGCATATATATTGAGTTCTTACGCATATATATTTAGTTCTTACGCATATATTTTCAGTTCTTACGCATATACATTCAGTTCTTACACATATTTATTCAGTTCTTACACATATATATTCAGTTCTTACACATATATATACTTTTCTTACACATATATATTCAGTTCTTACGCATATGTATTCAGTTCTTACGCATATATATTCAGTTCTTACGCATATATTCAGTTCTTACGCATTGATTTTCAGTTTTTACGCATATATATTCAGTTGTTACACATATATATTTAGTTCTTACACATATATATTTAGTTCTTACACATATATATTCAGTTCTTACAGATATATATTCCGTTCTTACGCATATATATTCAGTTCTTACGCATATATTCAGTTCTTACGCATATATATTCAGTTCTTACACATATATAATTCAGTTCTTACGCATATAAATTCAGTTCTTACACATATATATTCAGTTCTTACGCATATATATTCCGTTCTTACACATATATATTCAGTGCTTACGCATATATATTCAGTTCTTACACATATATATTCAGTTTCTTACACATATATATTCTGTTCTTACGCATATATATTCAGTTCTTACGCTTATATATTCAGTTCTTACACATATATATTCAATTCTTACACATATATATTCCATTCTTACCCATATATATACCGTTCTTACACATATATATTCAGTTATTACACATATATATTCCGTTCTTACGCATATATATTCAGTTCTTACGCATATATATTCAGTTCTTACGCATATATATTCAGTTCTGACACATATATATTCAGTTCTTACACATATATATTCAGTTCTTACACATATATATTCAGTTCTTACACATATATATTCAGTTCTTACACATATATATTTAGTTCTTACACATATATATTCAGTTCTTACACATATATATTCAATTCTTACACATATATATTCAATTCTTACGCATATATATTCCGGTCTTACGCATATATATTCCGTTCTTACGCATATATATTCCGTTCTTACGCATATATATTCAGTTCTTACACATATATATTCAGTTCTTACACATATATATTCCGTTCTGATGCATATATATTCAGTTTTTACACATATATTCAGTTCATACGCATATATATTCAGTCCTTACACATATATATTTAGTTCTTACACATATATATTCAGTTCTTACACATATATATTCAGTTCTTACAAATATATATTTCGTTCTTACGCATATATAAGCAGTTCTTACGCATATATTCAGTTCTTATGCATATATATTCCATTCTTACGCATATATATTCCGTTCTTACACATATATATTCAGTTCTTACACATATATATTCCGTTCTTACGAATATATATTCCGTTCTTACCCATATATATTCAGTTCTTACGCATATATATTCAGTTCTTACACATATATATTCAGTTCTTACACATATATATTCAGTTCTTACACATATATATTCAGTTCTTACACATATATATTCCATTCTTACGCATATATATTCCTTTCTTACACATATATATTCCGTTCTCATGCATATATATTCCGTTCTTAGGCATATATATTCCGTTCTTACGCATATATATTCAGTTCTTACACATATATATTCAGTTCTTACACATATATATTCCGTTCTTACTCATATATTCAGTTCTTACGCATATATATTCCGTTCTTACGCATATATATTCAGTCCTTACACATATATATTCAGTTCTTACACATAAATATTCAGTTCTTACACATATATATTCAGTTCTTACACATATATATTCAGTTCTTACACATATATATTCAGTTCTTACACATATGTATTCAGTTCTTACACATATATATTCAGTTCTTACACATATATATTTAGTTCTTACACATATATATTCAGTTCTTACAAATATATATTCCGTTCTTACGCATATATATTCAGTTCTTACGCATATATTCAGTTCTTACGCATATATATTCAGTTCTTACACATATATATTCAGTTCTTACGAATATAAATTCAGTTCTTACACATATATATTCAGTTCTTACGCATATATATTCCGTTCTTACACATATATATTCAGTGCTTACGCATATATATTCTGTTCTTACACATATATTCAGTTCTTACACATATATATTCCGTTCTTACGCATATATATTCAGTTCTTACGAATATATATTCAGTTCTTACACATATATATTCCATTCTTACCCATATATATTCCGTTCTTACACATATATATTCAGTTCTTACACATATATATTCCGTTCTTACGCATATATATTTCGTTCTTAAGCATATATATTCAGTTCTTACGCATATATATTCAGTTCTGACACATATATATTCAGTTCTTACACATATATATTCAGTTCTTACACATATATATTCCGTTCTTACGCATATATATTCCGTTCTTACGCATATATTCAGTTCTTACGCATATATATTCCGTTCTTACGCATATATATTCAGTTCTTACACATATATATTCAGTTCTTACACATATATTTTCAGTTCTTACGCATATATTCAGTTCATACGCATATATATTCCGTTCTTACGCATATATATTCAGTTCTTACACATATGTATTCAGTTCTTACACATATATATTCAGTTCTTACACATATATATTTAGTTCTTACACATATATATTCAGTTCTTACAAATATATATTCCGTTCTTACGCATATATATTCAATTCTTACGCATATATATTCAGTTCTTACACATATATATTCAGTTCTTACACATATATATTCAGTTCTTACACATATATATTCAGTTCTTACACATATATATTCAGTACTTACGCATATATATTCAGTTCTTTCGCATATATATTCCGTTCTTACTCATATATATTCCGTTCTTACGCATATATATTCAGTTCTTACGCATATATATTCAGTTCTTACGCATATATATTCAGTTCTTACACATATATATTCAGTTCTTACACATATATATTCAGTTCTTACACATATATATTCAGTTCTTACACATATATATTCCATTCTTACGCATATATATTCCGTTCTTACAGATATATATTCAGTTCTTACACATATATATTCCGTTCTTACGCATATATATTCCGTTCTTACCCATATATATTCAGTTCTTACGCATATATATTCAGTTCTTACGCATATATATTCCGTTCTTACGCATATATTCAGTTCTTACGCATATATATTCAGTTCTTACACATATATATTCAGTTCTTACACATATATTCCATTCTGACGCATATATATTCAGTTCTTACGCATATATATTCCGTTCTTACGCATATATATTCCGTTCTTACGCATATATATTCCGTTCTTACGCATATATATTCCGTTCTTACGCATATATATTCCGTTCTTACGCATATATATTCCGTTCTTACGCATATATATTCAGTTCTTACACATATATATTCAGTTCTTACAAATATATATTCAGTTCTTACACATATATATTCAGTTCTTACACATATATATTCAGTACTTACACATATATATTCAGTTCTATCGCATATATATTCCGTTCTTACGCATATATATTCAGTTCTTACACATATATATTCCGTTCTTACGCATATATATTCCGTTCTTACGCATATATATTCCGTTCTTAGGCATATATATTCCGTTCTTACACATATATATTCAGTTCTTACACATATATATTCAGTTCTTACACATATATATTCAGTTCTTACACATATATATTCAGTTCTTACACATATATATTCCGTTCTTACACATATATATTTAGTACTTACACATATATATTCAGTACTTACACATATATATTCAGTTCTAACGCATATATATTCAGTTCTTACACATATATATTCAGTTTTTACGCATATATATTCCGTTCTTACGCATATATATTCAGTTCTTTCGCATATATATTCAGTTCTTACGCATATATATTCCGTTTTTACGCATATATATTCAGTTCTTACGCATATATATTCAGTTCTTACTCATATATATTTAGTTCTTACGCATATATTTTCAGTTCATACGTATATACATTCAGTTCTTACACATATATATTCAGTTCTTACACATATATATTCAGTTCTTACACATATATATACTTTTCTTACACATATATATTCAGTTCCTACGCATATGTATTCAGTTCTTACGCATATATATTCAGTTCTTACGCATATATTCAGTTCTTACGCATTGATTTTCAGTTTTTACGCATATATATTCAGTTGTTACACATATATATTCAGTTCTTACACATATATATTTAGTTCTTACACATATATATTCAGTTCTTACAAATATATATTCCGTTCTTACGCATATATTCAGTTCTTACGCATATATATTCCGTTCTTACGCATATATATTCAGTTCTTATACATATATATTCAGTTCTTACACATATATATTCAGTTCTTACACATATATATTCAGTTCTTACACATATATTCTGTTCTTACACATATATATTCAGTTCTTACACATATATATTCAGTTCTTACACATATATATTCAGTTCTTACACATATATATTCAGTTCTTACACATATATATTCCATTCTTACGCATATATATTCCTTTCTTACACATATATATTCAGTTCTTACACATATATATTCCGTTCTTACGCATATATATTCCGTTCTTACCCATATATACTCAGTTCTTACGCATATATATTCATTTCTTACGCATATATATTCCGTTCTTACTCATATATTCAGTTCTTACGCATATATTTTCAGTTCTTACACATATATATTCATTTCATAAATATTCAGTTCTTACACATATATATTCAGTTCTTACGCATATATATTCAGTTCTTACACATATATATTCCATTCTGACGCATATATATTCAGTTCTTACGCATACATATTCAGTTATTACACATATATATTCCGTTCTTACGCATATATATTCCGTTCTTACGCATATATATTCCGTTCTTACGCATATATATTCCGTTCTTACGCATATATATTCCGTTCTTACGCATATATATTCAGTTCTTACACATTTATATTCAGTTCTTACACATATATATTCAGTTCTTACACATATATATTCAGTTCTTACACATATATATTCAGTTCTTACACATATATATTCCATTCTTACGCATATATATTCCGTTCTTACAGATATATATTCAGTTCTTACACATATATATTCCGTTCTTAAGCATATATATTCAGTTCTTACACATATATATTCCATTCTTACGCATATATATTCCTTTCTTACACATATATATTCAGTTCTTACACATATATATTCCGTTCTTACGCATATATATTCCGTTCTTACGCATAAATATTCAGTTCTTACGCATATATATTCCGTTCTTAGGCATATATATTCCGTTCTTACGCATATATTTTCAGTTCTTACACATATATATTCAGTTGTTACACATATATATTCAGTTCTTACACATATATATTCAGTTCTTACACATATATATTCAGTTCTTACACATATATATTCCGTTCTTACACATATATATACAGTTCTTACACATATATATTCAGTACTTACCCATATATATTCAGTTCTTACGCATATATATTCCGTTCTTACGCATATATATTCAGTTCTTACACATATATATTCAGTTCTTACGCATATATATTCCGTTCTTACGCATATATATTCAGTTCTTTCGCATATATATTCAGTTCTTACGCATATATATTCCGTTTTTACGCATATATATTCAGTTCTTACGCATATATATTGAGTTCTTACGCATATATATTTAGTTCTTACGCATATATTTTCAGTTCTTACGCATATACATTCAGTTCTTACACATATTTATTCAGTTCTTACACATATATATTCAGTTCTTACACATATATATACTTTTCTTACACATATATATTCAGTTCTTACGCATATGTATTCAGTTCTTACGCATATATATTCAGTTCTTACGCATATATTCAGTTCTTACGCATTGATTTTCAGTTTTTACGCATATATATTCAGTTGTTACACATATATATTTAGTTCTTACACATATATATTTAGTTCTTACACATATATATTCAGTTCTTACAGATATATATTCCGTTCTTACGCATATATATTCAGTTCTTACGCATATATTCAGTTCTTACGCATATATATTCAGTTCTTACACATATATATTCAGTTCTTACGCATATAAATTCAGTTCTTACACATATATATTCAGTTCTTACGCATATATATTCCGTTCTTACACATATATATTCAGTGCTTACGCATATATATTCAGTTCTTACACATATATATTCAGTTCTTACACATATATATTCTGTTCTTACGCATATATATTCAGTTCTTACGCTTATATATTCAGTTCTTACACATATATATTCAATTCTTACACATATATATTCCATTCTTACCCATATATATACCGTTCTTACACATATATATTCAGTTATTACACATATATATTCCGTTCTTACGCATATATATTCCGTTCTTACGCATATATATTCAGTTCTTACGCATATATATTCAGTTCTGACACATATATATTCAGTTCTTACACATATATATTCAGTTCTTACACATATATATTCAGTTCTTACACATATATATTCAGTTCTTACACATATATATTTAGTTCTTACACATATATATTCAGTTCTTACACATATATATTCAATTCTTACACATATATATTCAATTCTTACGCATATATATTCCGGTCTTACGCATATATATTCCGTTCTTACGCATATATATTCCGTTCTTACGCATATATATTCAGTTCTTACACATATATATTCAGTTCTTACACATATATATTCCGTTCTGATGCATATATATTCAGTTTTTACACATATATTCAGTTCATACGCATATATATTCAGTCCTTACACATATATATTTAGTTCTTACACATATATATTCAGTTCTTACACATATATATTCAGTTCTTACAAATATATATTTCGTTCTTACGCATATATAAGCAGTTCTTACGCATATATTCAGTTCTTATGCATATATATTCCATTCTTACGCATATATATTCCGTTCTTACACATATATATTCAGTTCTTACACATATATATTCCGTTCTTACGAATATATATTCCGTTCTTACCCATATATATTCAGTTCTTACGCATATATATTCAGTTCTTACACATATATATTCAGTTCTTACACATATATATTCAGTTCTTACACATATATATTCAGTTCTTACACATATATATTCCATTCTTACGCATATATATTCCTTTCTTACACATATATATTCCGTTCTCATGCATATATATTCCGTTCTTAGGCATATATATTCCGTTCTTACGCATATATATTCAGTTCTTACACATATATATTCAGTTCTTACACATATATATTCCGTTCTTACTCATATATTCAGTTCTTACGCATATATATTCCGTTCTTACGCATATATATTCAGTCCTTACACATATATATTCAGTTCTTACACATAAATATTCAGTTCTTACACATATATATTCAGTTCTTACACATATATATTCAGTTCTTACACATATATATTCAGTTCTTACACATATGTATTCAGTTCTTACACATATATATTCAGTTCTTACACATATATATTTAGTTCTTACACATATATATTCAGTTCTTACAAATATATATTCCGTTCTTACGCATATATATTCAGTTCTTACGCATATATTCAGTTCTTACGCATATATATTTAGTTCTTACACATATATATTCAGTTCTTACGAATATAAATTCAGTTCTTACACATATATATTCAGTTCTTACGCATATATATTCCGTTCTTACACATATATATTCAGTGCTTACGCATATATATTCTGTTCTTACACATATATTCAGTTCTTACACATATATATTCCGTTCTTACACATATATATTCTGTTCTTACGCATATATATTCAGTTCCTACGCTTATATATTCAGTTCTTACACATATATATTCAATTCTTACACATATATATTCCATTCTTACCCATATATATACCGTTCTTACACATATATATTCAGTTATTACACATATATATTCCGTTCTTACGCATATATATTCCGTTCTTACGCATATATATTCAGTTCTTACGCATATATATTCAGTTCTGACACATATATATTCAGTTCTTACACATATATATTCAGTTCTTACACATATATATTCAGTTCTTACACATATATATTCAGTTCTTACACATATATATTTAGTTCTTACACATATATATTCAGTTCTTACACATATATATTCAATTCTTACACATATATATTCAATTCTTACGCATATATATTCCGGTCTTACGCATATATATTCCGTTCTTACGCATATATATTCCGTTCTTACGCATATATATTCAGTTCTTACACATATATATTCAGTTCTTACACATATATATTCCGTTCTGATGCATATATATTCAGTTTTTACACATATATTCAGTTCATACGCATATATATTCAGTCCTTACACATATATATTTAGTTCTTACACATATATATTCAGTTCTTACACATATATATTCAGTTCTTACAAATATATATTTCGTTCTTACGCATATATAAGCAGTTCTTACGCATATATTCAGTTCTTATGCATATATATTCCATTCTTACGCATATATATTCCGTTCTTACACATATATATTCAGTTCTTACACATATATATTCCGTTCTTACGAATATATATTCCGTTCTTACCCATATATATTCAGTTCTTACGCATATATATTCAGTTCTTACACATATATATTCAGTTCTTACACATATATATTCAGTTCTTACACATATATATTCAGTTCTTACACATATATATTCCATTCTTACGCATATATATTCCTTTCTTACACATATATATTCCGTTCTCATGCATATATATTCCGTTCTTAGGCATATATATTCCGTTCTTACGCATATATATTCAGTTCTTACACATATATATTCAGTTCTTACACATATATATTCCGTTCTTACTCATATATTCAGTTCTTACGCATATATATTCCGTTCTTACGCATATATATTCAGTCCTTACACATATATATTCAGTTCTTACACATAAATATTCAGTTCTTACACATATATATTCAGTTCTTACACATATATATTCAGTTCTTACACATATATATTCAGTTCTTACACATATGTATTCAGTTCTTACACATATATATTCAGTTCTTACACATATATATTTAGTTCTTACACATATATATTCAGTTCTTACAAATATATATTCCGTTCTTACGCATATATATTCAGTTCTTACGCATATATTCAGTTCTTACGCATATATATTTAGTTCTTACACATATATATTCAGTTCTTACGAATATAAATTCAGTTCTTACACATATATATTCAGTTCTTACGCATATATATTCCGTTCTTACACATATATATTCAGTGCTTACGCATATATATTCTGTTCTTACACATATATTCAGTTCTTACACATATATATTCCGTTCTTACGCATATATATTCAGTTCTTACGAATATATATTCAGTTCTTACACATATATATTCCATTCTTACCCATATATATTCCGTTCTTACACATATATATTCAGTTCTTACACATATATATTCCGTTCTTACGCATATATATTTCATTCTTAAGCATATATATTCAGTTCTTACGCATATATATTCAGTTCTGACACATATATATTCAGTTCTTACACATATATATTCAGTTCTTACACATATATATTCAGTTCTGACACATATATATTCAGTTCTTACACATATATATTCAGTTCTTACACATATATATTCCGTTCTTACGCATATATATTCCGTTCTTACGCATATATATTCCGTTCTTACGCATATATATTCCGTTCTTACGCATATATATTCCGTTCTTACGCATATATATTCCGTTCTTACGCATATATATTCAGTTCTTACACATATATATTCAGTTCTTACAAATATATATTCAGTTCTTACACATATATATTCAGTTCTTACACATATATATTCAGTACTTACACATATATATTCAGTTCTATCGCATATATATTCCGTTCTTACGCATATATATTCAGTTCTTACACATATATATTCCGTTCTTACGCATATATATTCCGTTCTTACGCATATATATTCCGTTCTTAGGCATATATATTCCGTTCTTACACATATATATTCAGTTCTTACACATATATATTCAGTTCTTACACATATATATTCAGTTCTTACACATATATATTCAGTTCTTACACATATATATTCCGTTCTTACACATATATATTTAGTACTTACACATATATATTCAGTACTTACACATATATATTCAGTTCTAACGCATATATATTCAGTTCTTACACATATATATTCAGTTTTTACGCATATATATTCCGTTCTTACGCATATATATTCAGTTCTTTCGCATATATATTCAGTTCTTACGCATATATATTCCGTTTTTACGCATATATATTCAGTTCTTACGCATATATATTCAGTTCTTACTCATATATATTTAGTTCTTACGCATATATTTTCAGTTCATACGTATATACATTCAGTTCTTACACATATATATTCAGTTCTTACACATATATATTCAGTTCTTACACATATATATACTTTTCTTACACATATATATTCAGTTCCTACGCATATGTATTCAGTTCTTACGCATACATATTCAGTTCTTACGCATATATTCAGTTCTTACGCATTGATTTTCAGTTTTTACGCATATATATTCAGTTGTTACACATATATATTCAGTTCTTACACATATATATTTAGTTCTTACACATATATATTCAGTTCTTACAAATATATATTCCGTTCTTACGCATATATTCAGTTCTTACGCATATATATTCCGTTCTTACGCATATATATTCAGTTCTTATACATATATATTCAGTTCTTACACATATATATTCAGTTCTTACACATATATATTCAGTTCTTACACATATATTCTGTTCTTACACATATATATTCAGTTCTTACACATATATATTCAGTTCTTACACATATATATTCAGTTCTTACACATATATATTCAGTTCTTACACATATATATTCCATTCTTACGCATATATATTCCTTTCTTACACATATGTATTCAGTTCTTACACATATATATTCCGTTCTTACGCATATATATTCCGTTCTTACCCATATATACTCAGTTCTTACGCATATATATTCATTTCTTACGCATATATATTCCGTTCTTACTCATATATTCAGTTCTTACGCATATATTTTCAGTTCTTACACATATATATTCATTTCATAAATATTCAGTTCTTACACATATATATTCAGTTCTTACGCATATATATTCAGTTCTTACACATATATATTCCATTCTGACGCATATATATTCAGTTCTTACGCATACATATTCAGTTATTACACATATATATTCCGTTCTTACGCATATATATTCCGTTCTTACGCATATATATTCCGTTCTTACGCATATATATTCCGTTCTTACGCATATATATTCCGTTCTTACGCATATATATTCAGTTCTTACACATATATATTCAGTTCTTACACATATATATTCCATTATTACGCATATATATTCCGTTCTTACAGATATATATTCAGTTCTTACACATATATATTCCGTTCTTAAGCATATATATTCAGTTCTTACACATATATATTCCATTCTTACGCATATATATTCCTTTCTTACACATATATATTCAGTTCTTACACATATATATTCCGTTCTTACGCATATATATTCCGTTCTTACGCATATATATTCAGTTCTTACGCATATATATTCCGTTCTTAGGCATATATATTCCGTTCTTACGCATATATTTTCAGTTCTTACACATATATATTCAGTTGTTACACATATATATTCAGTTCTTACACATATATATTCAGTTCTTACACATATATATTCAGTTCTTACACATATATATTCCGTTCTTACACATATATATACAGTTCTTACACATATATATTCAGTACTTACCCATATATATTCAGTTCTTACGCATATATATTCCGTTCTTACGCATATATATTCAGTTCTTACACATATATATTCAGTTCTTACGCATATATATTCCGTTCTTACGCATATATATTCAGTTCTTTCGCATATATATTCAGTTCTTACGCATATATATTCCGTTTTTACGCATATATATTCAGTTCTTACGCATATATATTGAGTACTTACGCATATATATTTAGTTCTTACGCATATATTTTCAGTTCTTACGCATATACATTCAGTTCTTACACATATTTATTCAGTTCTTACACATATATATTCAGTTCTTACACATATATATACTTTTCTTACACATATATATTCAGTTCTTACGCATATGTATTCAGTTCTTACGCATATATATTCAGTTCTTACGCATATATTCAGTTCTTACGCATTGATTTTCAGTTTTTACGCATATATATTCAGTTGTTACACATATATATTTAGTTCTTACACATATATATTTAGTTCTTACACATATATATTCAGTTCTTACAGATATATATTCCGTTCTTACGCATATATATTCAGTTCTTACGCATATATTCAGTTCTTACGCATATATATTCAGTTCTTACACATATATATTCAGTTCTTACGCATATAAATTCAGTTCTTACACATATATATTCAGTTCTTACGCATATATATTCCGTTCTTACACATATATATTCAGTGCTTACGCATATATATTCAGTTCTTACACATATATATTCAGTTCTTACACATATATATTCTGTTCTTACGCATATATATTCAGTTCTTACGCTTATATATTCAGTTCTTACACATATATATTCAATTCTTACACATATATATTCCATTCTTACCCATATATATACCGTTCTTACACATATATATTCAGTTATTACACATATATATTCCGTTCTTACGCATATATATTCCGTTCTTACGCATATATATTCAGTTCTTACGCATATATATTCAGTTCTGACACATATATATTCAGTTCTTACACATATATATTCAGTTCTTACACATATATATTCAGTTCTTACACATATATATTCAGTTCTTACACATATATATTTAGTTCTTACACATATATATTCAGTTCTTACACATATATATTCAATTCTTACACATATATATTCAATTCTTACGCATATATATTCCGGTCTTACGCATATATATTCCGTTCTTACGCATATATATTCCGTTCTTACGCATATATATTCAGTTCTTACACATATATATTCAGTTCTTACACATATATATTCCGTTCTGATGCATATATATTCAGTTTTTACACATATATTCAGTTCATACGCATATATATTCAGTCCTTACACATATATATTTAGTTCTTACACATATATATTCAGTTCTTACACATATATATTCAGTTCTTACAAATATATATTTCGTTCTTACGCATATATAAGCAGTTCTTACGCATATATTCAGTTCTTATGCATATATATTCCATTCTTACGCATATATATTCCGTTCTTACACATATATATTCAGTTCTTACACATATATATTCCGTTCTTACGAATATATATTCCGTTCTTACCCATATATATTCAGTTCTTACGCATATATATTCAGTTCTTACACATATATATTCATTTCTTACACATATATATTCAGTTCTTACACATATATATTCAGTTCTTACACATATATATTCCATTCTTACGCATATATATTCCTTTCTTACACATATATATTCCGTTCTCATGCATATATATTCCGTTCTTAGGCATATATATTCCGTTCTTACGCATATATATTCAGTTCTTACACATATATATTCAGTTCTTACACATATATATTCCGTTCTTACTCATATATTCAGTTCTTACGCATATATATTCCGTTCTTACGCATATATATTCAGTCCTTACACATATATATTCAGTTCTTACACATAAATATTCAGTTCTTACACATATATATTCAGTTCTTACACATATATATTCAGTTCTTACACATATATATTCAGTTCTTACACATATGTATTCAGTTCTTACACATATATATTCAGTTCTTACACATATATATTTAGTTCTTACACATATATATTCAGTTCTTACAAATAAATATTCCGTTCTTACGCATATATATTCAGTTCTTACGCATATATTCAGTTCTTACGCATATATATTCAGTTCTTACACATATATATTCAGTTCTTACGAATATAAATTCAGTTCTTACACATATATATTCAGTTCTTACGCATATATATTCCGTTCTTACACATATATATTCAGTGCTTACGCATATATATTCTGTTCTTACACATATATTCAGTTCTTACACATATATATTCCGTTCTTACGCATATATATTCAGTTCTTACGAATATATATTCAGTTCTTACACATATATATTCCATTCTTACCCATATATATTCCGTTCTTACACATATATATTCAGTTCTTACACATATATATTCCGTTCTTACGCATATATATTTCATTCTTAAGCATATATATTCAGTTCTTACGCATATATATTCAGTTCTGACACATATATATTCAGTTCTTACACATATATATTCAGTTCTTACACATATATATTCCGTTCTTACGCATATATATTCCGTTCTTACGCATATATTCAGTTCTTACGCATATATATTCCGTTCTTACGCATATATATTCAGTTCTTACACATATATATTCAGTTCTTACACATATATTTTCAGTTCTTACGCATATATATTCAGTTCTTACACATATGTATTCAGTTCTTACACATATATATTCAGTTCTTACACATATATATTTAGTTCTTACACATATATATTCAGTTCTTACAAATATATATTCCGTTCTTACGCATATATATTCAATTCTTACGCATATATTCAGTTCTTACGCATATATATTCAGTTCTTACACATATATATTCAGTTCTTACGCATATAAATTCAGTTCTTACACATATATATTCAGTTCTTACGCATATATATTCCGTTCTTACACATATATATTCAGTGCTTACGCATATATATTCAGTTCTTACACATATATTCAGTTCTTACACATATATATTCGGTTCTTACGCATATATATTCAGTTCTTACGAATATATATTCAGTTCTTACACATATATATTCAGTTCTTACACATATATATTCCATTCTTACCCATATATATTCCGTTCTTACACATATATATTCAGTTCTTACACATATATATTCCGTTCTTACGCATATATATTCAGTTCTGACGCATATATATTCCGTTCTTACACATATATATTCAGTGCTTACGCATATATATTCAGTTCTTACACATATATTCAGTTCTTACACATATATATTCGGTTCTTACGCATATATATTCAGTTCTTACGAATATATATTCAGTTCTTACACATATATATTCAGTTCTTACACATATATATTCCATTCTTACCCATATATATTCCGTTCTTACACATATATATTCAGTTCTTACACATATATATTCCGTTCTTACGCATATATATTCCGTTCTTAAGCATATATATTCAGTTCTTACGCATATATATTCAGTTCTGACACATATATATTCAGTTCTTACACATATATATTCAGTTCTTACACATATATATTCCGTTCTTACGCATATATATTCCGTTCTTAAGCATATATATTCAGTTCTTACGCATATATATTCAGTTCTGACACATATATATTCAGTTCTTACACATATATATTCAGTTCTTACACATATATATTCCGTTCTTACGCATATATATTTAGTTCTTACGCATATATTCAGTTCTTACGCATATATATTCCGTTCTTACGCATATATATTCAGTTCTTACACATATATATTCCGTTCTTACGCATATATATTCCGTTCTTACGCATATATATTCAGTTCTTACACATATATATTCAGTTCTTACACATATATATTCCGTTCTTACGCATATATATTCCGTTCTTAAGCATATATATTCAGTTCTTACGCATATATATTCAGTTCTGACACATATATATTCAGTTCTTACACATATATATTCAGTTCGTACACATATATATTCCGTTCTTACGCATATATATTTAGTTCTTACGCATATATTCAGTTCTTACGCATATATATTCCGTTCTTACGCATATATATTCAGTTCTTACACATATATATTCAGTTCTTGCACATATATATTCAGTTCTTACGCATATATTCAGTTCATACGCATATATATTCCGTTCTTACGCATATATATTCAGTTCTTACACATATATATTCAGTTCTTACACATATATATTCAGTTCTTACACATATATATTCAGTACTTACACATATATATTTAGTTCTTACACATATATATTCAGTTCTTACACATATATATTCAATTCTTACACATATATATTCAATTCTTACGCATATATATTCCGGTCTTAGGCATATATATTCCGTTCTTACGCATATATATTCCGTTCTTACGCATATATATTCAGTTCTTACACATATATATTCAGTTCTTACACATATATATTCCGTTCTGATGCATATATATTCAGTTTTTACACATATATATTCAGTTCATACGCATATATATTCAGTCCTTACACATATATATTCAGTTATTACACATATATATTCAGTTCTTACACATATATATTCAGTTCTTACAAATATATATTCCGTTCTTACGCATATATAAGCAGTTCTTAGGCATATATTCAGTTCTTATGCATATATATTCCATTCTTACGCCTATATATTCCGTTCTTACACATATATATTCAGTTCTTACACATATATATTCCGTTCTTACGCATATATATTCAGTCCTTACACATATATATTCAGTTCTTACACATAAATATTCAGTTCTTACACATATATATTCAGTTCTTACACATATATATTCAGTTCTTACACATATATATTCAGTTCTTACACATATGTATTTAGTTCTTACACATATATATTCAGTTCTTACACATATATATTTAGTTCTTACACATATATATTCAGTTCTTACAAATATATATTCCGTTCTTACGCATATATATTCAGTTCTTACGCATATATTCAGTTCTTACGCATATATATTCAGTTCTTACACATATATATTCAGTTCTTACGCATATAAATTCAGTTCTTACACATATATATTCAGTTCTTACGCATATATATTCCGTTCTTACACATATATATTCAGTGCTTACGCATATATATTCAGTTCTTACACATATATTCAGTTCTTACACATATATATTCGGTTCTTACGCATTTATATTCAGTTCTTACGAATATATATTCAGTTCTTACACATATATATTCAGTTCTTTCACATATATATTCCATTCTTACCCATATATATTCCGTTCTTACGCATATATATTCCGTTCTTACGCATATATATTCCGTTCTTACGCATATATATTCCGTTCTTACGCATATATATTCCGTTCTTACGCATATATATTCAGTTCTTACACATATATATTCAGTTCTTACAAATATATATTCAGTTCTTACACATATATATTCAGTTCTTACACATATATATTCAGTACTTACACATATATATTCAGTTCTATCGCATATATATTCCGTTCTTACGCATATATATTCAGTTCTTACACATATATATTCCGTTCTTACGCATATATATTCCGTTCTTACGCATATATATTCCGTTCTTAGGCATATATATTCCGTTCTTACACATATATATTCAGTTCTTACACATATATATTCAGTTCTTACACATATATATTCAGTTCTTACACATATATATTCAGTTCTTACACATATATATTCCGTTCTTACACATATATATTTAGTACTTACACATATATATTCAGTACTTACACATATATATTCAGTTCTAACGCATATATATTCAGTTCTTACACATATATATTCAGTTTTTACGCATATATATTCCGTTCTTACGCATATATATTCAGTTCTTTCGCATATATATTCAGTTCTTACGCATATATATTCCGTTTTTACGCATATATATTCAGTTCTTACGCATATATATTCAGTTCTTACTCATATATATTTAGTTCTTACGCATATATTTTCAGTTCATACGTATATACATTCAGTTCTTACACATATATATTCAGTTCTTACACATATATATTCAGTTCTTACACATATATATACTTTTCTTACACATATATATTCAGTTCCTACGCATATGTATTCAGTTCTTACGCATACATATTCAGTTCTTACGCATATATTCAGTTCTTACGCATTGATTTTCAGTTTTTACGCATATATATTCAGTTGTTACACATATATATTCAGTTCTTACACATATATATTTAGTTCTTACACATATATATTCAGTTCTTACAAATATATATTCCGTTCTTACGCATATATTCAGTTCTTACGCATATATATTCCGTTCTTACGCATATATATTCAGTTCTTATACATATATATTCAGTTCTTACACATATATATTCAGTTCTTACACATATATATTCAGTTCTTACACATATATTCTGTTCTTACACATATATATTCAGTTCTTACACATATATATTCAGTTCTTACACATATATATTCAGTTCTTACACATATATATTCAGTTCTTACACATATATATTCCATTCTTACGCATATATATTCCTTTCTTACACATATATATTCAGTTCTTACACATATATATTCCGTTCTTACGCATATATATTCCGTTCTTACCCATATATACTCAGTTCTTACGCATATATATTCATTTCTTACGCATATATATTCCGTTCTTACTCATATATTCAGTTCTTACGCATATATTTTCAGTTCTTACACATATATATTCATTTCATAAATATTCAGTTCTTACACATATATATTCAGTTCTTACGCATATATATTCAGTTCTTACACATATATATTCCATTCTGACGCATATATATTCAGTTCTTACGCATACATATTCAGTTATTACACATATATATTCCGTTCTTACGCATATATATTCCGTTCTTACGCATATATATTCCGTTCTTACGCATATATATTCCGTTCTTACGCATATATATTCCGTTCTTACGCATATATATTCAGTTCTTACACATATATATTCAGTTCTTACACATATATATTCCATTATTACGCATATATATTCCGTTCTTACAGATATATATTCAGTTCTTACACATATATATTCCGTTCTTAAGCATATATATTCAGTTCTTACACATATATATTCCATTCTTACGCATATATATTCCTTTCTTACACATATATATTCAGTTCTTACACATATATATTCCGTTCTTACGCATATATATTCCGTTCTTACGCATATATATTCAGTTCTTACGCATATATATTCCGTTCTTAGGCATATATATTCCGTTCTTACGCATATATTTTCAGTTCTTACACATATATATTCAGTTGTTACACATATATATTCAGTTCTTACACATATATATTCAGTTCTTACACATATATATTCAGTTCTTACACATATATATTCCGTTCTTACACATATATATACAGTTCTTACACATATATATTCAGTACTTACCCATATATATTCAGTTCTTACGCATATATATTCCGTTCTTACGCATATATATTCAGTTCTTACACATATATATTCAGTTCTTACGCATATATATTCCGTTCTTACGCATATATATTCAGTTCTTTCGCATATATATTCAGTTCTTACGCATATATATTCCGTTTTTACGCATATATATTCAGTTCTTACGCATATATATTGAGTTCTTACGCATATATATTTAGTTCTTACGCATATATTTTCAGTTCTTACGCATATACATTCAGTTCTTACACATATTTATTCAGTTCTTACACATATATATTCAGTTCTTACACATATATATACTTTTCTTACACATATATATTCAGTTCTTACGCATATGTATTCAGTTCTTACGCATATATATTCAGTTCTTACGCATATATTCAGTTCTTACGCATTGATTTTCAGTTTTTACGCATATATATTCAGTTGTTACACATATATATTTAGTTCTTACACATATATATTTAGTTCTTACACATATATATTCAGTTCTTACAGATATATATTCCGTTCTTACGCATATATATTCAGTTCTTACGCATATATTCAGTTCTTACGCATATATATTCAGTTCTTACACATATATATTCAGTTCTTACGCATATAAATTCAGTTCTTACACATATATATTCAGTTCTTACGCATATATATTCCGTTCTTACACATATATATTCAGTGCTTACGCATATATATTCAGTTCTTACACATATATATTCAGTTCTTACACATATATATTCTGTTCTTACGCATATATATTCAGTTCTTACGCTTATATATTCAGTTCTTACACATATATATTCAATTCTTACACATATATATTCCATTCTTACCCATATATATACCGTTCTTACACATATATATTCAGTTATTACACATATATATTCCGTTCTTACGCATATATATTCCGTTCTTACGCATATATATTCAGTTCTTACGCATATATATTCAGTTCTGACACATATATATTCAGTTCTTACACATATATATTCAGTTCTTACACATATATATTCAGTTCTTACACATATATATTCAGTTCTTACACATATATATTTAGTTCTTACACATATATATTCAGTTCTTACACATATATATTCAATTCTTACACATATATATTCAATTCTTACGCATATATATTCCGGTCTTACGCATATATATTCCGTTCTTACGCATATATATTCCGTTCTTACGCATATATATTCAGTTCTTACACATATATATTCAGTTCTTACACATATATATTCCGTTCTGATGCATATATATTCAGTTTTTACACATATATTCAGTTCATACGCATATATATTCA
>JAWPHD010023261.1:0-22589 GCA_037043455.1 Cyrtodaria siliqua | reverse complement strand
TATGTGTAAGAGCTGAATATTATGTGTTAGAACGGAATACATATGTGTAACAACTGAATATATATGTGTAAGAACTGAATATATATGTGTAAGAGCTAAATATATATGTGTAAGAACTGAATATATATGCGTAAGAACTGAATATATATGCTTAAGATCGGAATATATGTGTAAGAACTGGACATATATGCGTAAGAATTGATTATATATGCGTAAGAACTGAATATATGTGTGTAAGAACTGAATATATTTGTGTAAGAACTGCATATCTATGTGTAAGAATTGAATATATATGTGTAAGATCGGAATATATATGTGTAAGAACTGAATATATATGTGTAAGAACTGAATATATATGCGTAAGAACTGAATATATATGCGTAAGAACTGAATATATATGCGTAAGAACTGAATTTATATGCTTAAGAACGGAATATATATGCGTAAGAACTGAATATATATGTGTAAGAACTGAATATATATGTGTAAGAACTGAATATATATGCGTAAGAACGGAATATATATGTGTAAGAACGGAATATATATGTGTAAAAACTGAATATATATGTGTAAGAACTGAATATATATGTGTTAGAACTGAATATATATGTTTAAGAACTGAATATATATGCGTAAGAACTGAATATATACGCAAAAGATCGGAATATATGTGTAAGAACTGAACATATATGCGTAAGAATTGAATATATATGCGTAAGAACTGAATATATGTGTAAAAACTGAATATATATGTGTAAGAGATAAATATATATGTGTAAGAACTGAATATATATGCGTAAGAACTGAATATATATGCGTAAGATCGGAATATATGTGTAAGAACTGGACATATATGCGTAAGAATTGAATATATATGCATAAGAACTGAATATATTTGTGTAAGAACTGCATATATATGTGTAAGGACTGAATATATATGTGTAAGAGCTAAATATATATGTGTAAGAACTGAATATATATGCGTAAGAACTGAATATATATGCGTAAGATCGGAATATATGTGTAAGAACTGGACATATATGCGTAAGAATTGAATATATATGCGTAAGAACTGAATATATTTGTGTAAGAACTGCATATATATGTGTAAGAACTGAATATATATGTGTTAGAATGGAATATATATGTGTAAGAACTGAATATATATGTGTAAGAACTGAATATATATGTGTAAGAGCTAAATATATATGTGTAAGAACTGAATATATATGCGTAAGAACTGAATATATATGCGTAAGATCGGAATATATGTGTATGAACTGGACATATATGCGTAAGAATTGAATATATATGCGTAAGAACTGAATATATATGTGTAAGAACTGAATATATATGCGTAAGAACGGAATATATATGTGTAAGAACTGAATATATATGTATAAGAACTGTATATATATGTGTAAGAACTGAATATATATGTGTAAGAACTGAATATATGCGTAAGAACTGAATATATGCGTAAGAACGGAATATATATATGCGTAAGAACTGAATATATATGTGTTAGAACTGAATATATATGTGTAAGAACTGAATATATATGTGTAAGAGCTAAATATATATGTGTAAGAACTGAATATATATGCGTAAGAACTGAATATATATGCTTAAGATCGGAATATATGTGTAAGAACTGGACATATATGCGTAAGAATTGATTATATATGCGTAAGAACTGAATATATGTGTAAGAACTGAATATATTTGTGTAAGAACTGCATATCTATGTGTAAGAATTGAATATATATGTGTAAGATCGGAATATATATGTGTAAGAACTGAATATATATGTGTAAGAACTGAATATATATGCGTAAGAACTGAATATATATGCGTAAGAACTGAATATATATGCGTAAGAACTGAATTTATATGCTTAAGAACGGAATATATATGCGTAAGAACTGAATATATATGTGTAAGAACTGAATATATATGTGTAAGAACTGAATATATATGCGTAAGAACGGAATATATATGTGTAAGAACGGAATATATATGTGTAAAAACTGAATATATATGTGTAAGAACTGAATATATATGTGTTAGAACTGAATATATATGTTTAAGAACTGAATATATATGCGTAAGAACTGAATATATACGCAAAAGATCGGAATATATGTGTAAGAACTGAACATATATGCGTAAGAATTGAATATATATGCGTAAGAACTGAATATATGTGTAAAAACTGAATATATATGCGTAAGAACGGAATATATATGTGTAAGAACTGAATATATATGTGTAAGAGCTGAATATTATGTGTTAGAACGGAATACATATGTGTAACAACTGAATATATATGTGTAAGAACTGAATATATATGTGTAAGAGCTAAATATATATGTGTAAGAACTGAATATATATGCGTAAGAACTGAATATATATGCTTAAGATCGGAATATATGTGTAAGAACTGGACATATATGCGTAAGAATTGATTATATATGCGTAAGAACTGAATATATGTGTAAGAACTGAATATATGCGTAAAAACTGAATATATATGTGTAAGAACTGAATATATTTGTGTAAGAACTGCATATCTATGTGTAAGAATTGAATATATATGTGTAAGATCGGAATATATATGTGTAAGAACTGAATATATATGTGTAAGAACTGAATATATATGTGTAAGAACTGAATATATGCGTAAAAACTGATATATATGTATAAGAACTGAATATATATGCGTAAGAACTGAATATATATGCGTAAGATCGGAATATATGTGTAAGAACTGAATATATATGCGTAAGATCGGAATATATGTGTAAGAACTGAACATATATGCGTAAGAATTGAATATATACGCGTAAGAACTGAATATATGGGTAAGAACTGAATATATATGTAAGAACTGAATATATATGTGTAAGAACTGAATATATTTGTGTAAGAACTGCATATATATGTGTAAGAACTGAATATATATGTGTAAGAATTGAATATATATGTGTAAGAACTGAATATATATGTCTTAGAACGGAATATATGTGTAAGAACTGAATATATATGTGTTAGAACGGAATATATATGTGTATGAACTGAATATATATGCGTAAGAACGGAATATTTATGTGTAAGAACGGAATATATATGTTTAAGAACTGAATATATATGTGTATTAACTGAATATATATGTGTTAGAACTGAATATATATGTGTAAGAACTGAATATATATGTGTAAGAACTGAATATATATGTGTAAGAGCTGAATATATATGTGTAAGAACTGAATATATATGCGTAAGAACTGAATATATATGCGTAAGATTGTAATATATGTGTAAGAACTGAACATATATGCGTAAGTATTGAATATATATGCGTAAGAACGGAATATATATGTGTAAGAATTGAATATATATGTATAAGAACTGAATATATATGTGTAAGAACGGAATATATATGTGTAAGAACTAAATATATATGTGTTAGAACTGAATATATATGTGTTAGAACGGAATATATAGGCGTAAGAACAGAATATATATGCGTAAGATCGGAATATATGTGTAAGAACTAGACATATATGCGTAAGAATTGAATATATATGCGTAAGAACTGAATATATTTGTGTAAGAACTGCATATATATGTGTAAGAACTGAATATATATGTGTTAGAATGGAATATATATGTGTAAGAACTGAATATATATGTAAAAACTGAATATATATGCGTAAGAACGGAATATATATGTGTAAGAACTGAATATATATGTGTAAGAGCTGAATATTATGTGTTAGAACGGAATACATATGTGTAACAACTGAATATATATGTGTAAGAACTGAATATATATGTGTAAGAGCTAAATATATATGTGTAAGAACTGAATATATATGCGTAAGAACTGAATATATATGCTTAAGATTTGATTATATATGCGTAAGAACTGAATATATGTGTAAGAACTGAATATATGCGTAAAAACTGAATATATGTGTGTAAGAACTGAATATATTTGTGTAAGAACTGCATATCTATGTGTAAGAATTGAATATATATGTGTAAGATCGGAATATATATGTGTAAGAACTGAATATATATGTGTAAGAACTGAATATATATGTGTAAGAACTGAATATATGCGTAAAAACTGATATATATGTATAAGAACTGAATATATATGCGTAAGAACTGAATATATATGCGTAAGATCGGAATATATGTGTAAGAACTGAATATATATGCGTAAGATCGGAATATATGTGTAAGAACTGAACATATATGCGTAAGAATTGAATATATACGCGTAAGAACTGAATATATGCGTAAGAACTGAATATATATGTAAGAACTGAATATATATGTGTAAGAACTGAATATATTTGTGTATGAACTGCATATATATGTGTAAGAACTGAATATATATGTGTAAGAATTGAATATATATGTGTAAGAACTGAATATATATGTCTTAGAACGGAATATATGTGTAAGAACTGAATATATATGTGTTAGAACGGAATATATATGTGTATGAACTGAATATATATGCGTAATAACGGAATATTTATGTGTAAGAACGGAATATATATGTGTAAGAACTGAATATATATGTGTAATAACTGAATATATATGTGTTAGAACTGAATATATATGTGTAAGAACTGAATATATATGTGTAAGAACTGAATATATATGTGTAAGAGCTGAATATATATGTGTAAGAACTGAATATATATGCGTAATAACTGAATATATATGCGTAAGATTGGAATATATGTGTAAGAATTGAACATATATGCGTAAGTATTGAATATATATGCGTAAGAACGGAATATATATGTGTAAGAATTGAATATATATGTATAAGAACTGAATATATATGTGTAAGAACGGAATATATATGTGTAAGAACTAAATATATATGTGTTAGAACTGAATATATATGTGTTAGAACGGAATATATAGGCGTAAGAACGGAATATATATGTGTAAGAACTGAATATATACGTGTAAGAACTGAATATATATGTGTAGAACTCAATAGATATGTGTAAGAACTGAATATATATGTGTAAGAACGGAATATATATGAGTAAGAGCTGAATATATATGTATAACTGAATATATATGCGTAAGAACTGAATATATATGCGTAAGATCGGAATATATGTGTAAGAACTAAACATATATGCGTAAGAATTGAATATATACGCGTAAGAACTGAATATATGCGTAAGAACTGAATATATGTGTAAGAACTGAATATATTTGTGTAAGAACTTCATATATATGTGTAAGAACTGAATATATATGTGTAAGAACTGAATATATATTTGTAAGAACTGAATATATATGTGTAAGAACTAAATATATATGTCTTAGAACGGAATATATATGTGTAAGAACTGAATATATATGTGTTAGAACGGAATATATATGTGTAAGAACTCAATATATATGCATAAGAACGGAATATATATGTGTAAGAACGGAATATATATGTGTAAGAACTGAATATATATGTGTTAGAACTGAATATATATGTGTAAGAACTGAATATATATGTGTTAGAACTGAATATATATGTGTAAGAGCTGAATATATATGTGTAAGAACTGAATATATATGCGTAAGAACTGAATATTTCTGCGTTAGATCGGAATATATGTGTAAGAACTGAACATATATGCGTAAGAATTGAATATATATGCGTATGAACTGAATATATGCGTAAGAACTGAATATATGTGTAAGAACTGAATATATTTGTGTAAGAACTGCATATATTTGTGTAAGAACTGAATATATATGCGTAAGAACGGAATATATATGTGTAAGAACTGAATATATATGTGTAAGAGCTGAATATTATGTGTTAGAACGGAATACATATGTGTAACAACTGAATATATATGTGTAAGAACTGAATATATATGTGTAAGAGCTAAATATATATGTGTAAGAACTGAATATATATGCGTAAGAACTGAATATATATGCTTAAGATCGGAATATATGTGTAAGAACTGGACATATATGCGTAAGAATTGATTATATATGCGTAAGAACTGAATATATGTGTGTAAGAACTGAATATATTTGTGTAAGAACTGCATATCTATGTGTAAGAATTGAATATATATGTGTAAGATCGGAATATATATGTGTAAGAACTGAATATATATGTGTAAGAACTGAATATATATGCGTAAGAACTGAATATATATGCGTAAGAACTGAATATATATGCGTAAGAACTGAATTTATATGCTTAAGAACGGAATATATATGCGTAAGAACTGAATATATATGTGTAAGAACTGAATATATATGTGTAAGAACTGAATATATATGCGTAAGAACGGAATATATATGTGTAAGGACGGAATATATATGTGTAAAAACTGAATATATATGTGTAAGAACTGAATATATATGTGTTAGAACTGAATATATATGTTTAAGAACTGAATATATATGCGTAAGAACTGAATATATATGCAAAAGATCGGAATATATGTGTAAGAACTGAACATATATGCGTAAGAATTGAATATATATGCGTAAGAACTGAATATATGTGTAAAAACTGAATATATATGTGTAAGAGATAAATATATATGTGTAAGAACTGAATATATATGCGTAAGAACTGAATATATATGCGTAAGATCGGAATATATGTGTAAGAACTGGACATATATGCGTAAGAATTGAATATATATGCATAAGAACTGAATATATTTGTGTAAGAACTGCATATATATGTGTAAGAACTGAATATATATGTGTAAGAGCTAAATATATATGTGTAAGAACTGAATATATATGCGTAAGAACTGAATATATATGCGTAAGATCGGAATATATGTGTAAGTACTGGACATATATGCGTAAGAATTGAATATATATGCGTAAGAACTGAATATATTTGTGTAAGAACTGCATATATATGTGTAAGAACTGAATATATATGTGTTAGAGTGGAATATATATGTGTAAGAACTGAATATATATGTGTAAGAACTGAATATATATGTGTAAGAGCTAAATATATATGTATAAGAACTGAATATATATGCGTAAGAACTGAATATATATGCGTAAGATCGGAATATATGTGTATGAACTGGACATATATGCGTAAGAATTGAATATATATGCGTAAGAACTGAATATATATGTGTAAGAACTGAATATATATGCGTAAGAACGGAATATATATGTGTAAGAACTGAATATATATGTATAAGAACTGTATATATATGTGTAAGAACTGAATATATATGTGTAAGAACTGAATATATGCGTAAGAACTGAATATATGCGTAAGAACAGAATATATATATGCGTAAGAACTGAATATATATGTGTTAGAACTGAATATATATGTGTAAGAACTGAATATATATGTGTAAGAGCTAAATATATATGTGTAAGAACTGAATATATATGCGTAAGAACTGAATATATATGCTTAAGATCGGAATATATGTGTAAGAACTGGACATATATGCGTAAGAATTGATTATATATGCGTAAGAACTGAATATATGTGTAAGAACTGAATATATGCGTAAAAACTGAATATATATGTGTAAGAACTGAATATATTTGTGTAAGAACTGCATATCTATGTGTAAGAATTGAATATATATGTGTAAGATCGGAATATATATGTGTAAGAACTGAATATATATGTGTAAGAACTGAATATATATGCGTAAGAACTGAATATATATGCGTAAGAACTGAATATATATGCGTAAGAACTGAATTTATATGCTTAAGAACGGAATATATATGCGTAAGAACTGAATATATATGTGTAAGAACTGAATATATATGTGTAAGAACTGAATATATATGCGTAAGAACGGAATATATATGTGTAAGAACGGAATATATATGTGTAAAAACTGAATATATATGTGTAAGAACTGAATATATATGTTTAAGAACTGAATATATATGCGTAAGAACTGAATATATACGCAAAAGATCGGAATATATGTGTAAGAACTGAACATATATGCGTAAGAATTGAATATATATGCGTAAGAACTGAATATATGTGTAAAAACTGAATATATATGTGTAAGAGATAAATATATATGTGTAAGAACTGAATATATATGCGTAAGAACTGAATATATATGCGTAAGATCGGAATATATGTGTAAGAACTGGACATCTATGCGTAAGAATTGAATATATATGCAAAGAACTGAATATATTTGTGTAAGAACTGCATATATATGTGTAAGAACTGAATATATATGTGTAAGAGCTAAATATATATGTGTAAGAACTGAATATATATGCGTAAGAACTGAATATATATGCGTAAGATCGGAATATATGTGTAAGAACTGGACATATATGCGTAAGAATTGAATATATATGCGTAAGAACTGAATATATTTGTGTAAGAACTGCATATATATGTGTAAGAACTGAATATATATGTGTTAGAATGGAATATATATGTGTAAGAACTGAATATATATGTGTAAGAACTGAATATATATGTGTAAGAGCTAAATATATATGTGTAAGAACTGAATATATATGCGTAAGAACTGAATATATATGCGTAAGATCGGAATATATGTGTATGAACTGGACATATATGCGTAAGAATTGAATATATATGCGTAAGAACTGAATATATATGTGTAAGAACTGAATATATATGCGTAAGAACGGAATATATATGTGTAAGAACTGAATATATATGTATAAGAACTGTATATATATGTGTAAGAACTGAATATATATGTGTAAGAACTGAATATATGCGTAAGAACTGAATATATGCGTAAGAACGGAATATATATATGCGTAAGAACTGAATATATATGTGTTAGAACTGAATATATATGTGTAAGAACTGAATATATATGTGTAAGAACTGAATATATATGTGTCAGATCTGAATATATATGCGTAAGAACTGAATATATGCGTAAGAACTGAATATATGCGTAAGAACTGAATATATATGTGTAAGAACTGAATATATTTGTGTAAGAACTGCATATATATGTGTAAGAACTGAATATATATGCGTAAGAAAGGAATATATATTTGTAAGAACTGAATATATATGTGTAAGAACTGAATATATATGTGTTAGAACGGAATATATTTGTGTAAGAACTGAATATATATGTGTAATAACTGAATATATATGTGTAAGAGCTAAATATATATGTGTAAGAACTGAATATATATGCGTAAGAACTGAATATATATGCGTAAGATCGGAATATATGTGTAAGAACTGGACATATATGCGTAAGAATTGAATATATATGCGTAAGAACTGAATATATGTGTGTAAGAACTGAATATATACGTGTAAGTACTGAATATATATGTGTAGAACTCAATAGATATGTGTAAGAACTGAATATATATGTGTAAGAACTGAATATATATGTGTAAGAGCTGAATATATATGTATAACTGAATATATATGCGTAAGAATTGAATATATATGCGTAAGATCGGAATATATGTGTAAGAACTGAACATATATGCCTAAAAATTGAATATATACGCGTAAGAACTGAATATATGCGTAAGAACTGAATATATGTGTAAGAACTGAATATATTTGTGTAAGAACTGCATATATATGTGTAAGAACTGAATATATATGTGTAAGAACTGAATATATATTTGTAAAAACTGAATATATATGTGTAAGAACTGAATATATATGTCTTAGAACGGAATATATATGTGTAAGAACTGAATATATATGTGTTAGAACGGAATATATATGTGTAATAACTGAATATATATGCATAAGAACGGAATATCTATGTGTAAGAACGGAATATATATGTGTAAGAACTGAATATATATGTGTTAGAACTGAATATATATGTGTAAGAAATGAATATATATGTGTTAGAACTGAATATATATGTGTAAGAGCTGAATATATATGTGTAAGAACTGAATATATATGCGTAAGAACTGAATATATATGCGTTAGATCGGAATATATGTGTAAGAACTGAACATATATGCGTAAGAATTGAATATATATGCGTATTAACTGAATATATGCGTAAGAACTGAATATATGTGTAAGAACTGAATATATTTGTGTAAGAACTGCATATATTTGTGTAAGAACTGAATATATATGCGTAAGAACGGAATATATATGTGTAAGAACTGAATATATATGTGTAAGAGCTGAATATTATGTGTTAGAACGGAATACATATGTGTAGCAACTGAATATATATGTGTAAGAACTGAATATATATGTGTAAGAGCTAAATATATATGTGTAAGAACTGAATATATATGCGTAAGAACTGAATATATATGCTTAAGATCGAAATATATGTGTAAGAACTGGACATATATGCGTAAGAATTGAATTTATATGCGTAAGAACTGAATATATGTGTAAGAACTGAATATATGCGTAAAAACTGAATATATATGTGTAAGAACTGAATATATTTGTGTAAGAACTGCATATCTATGTGTAAGAATGGAATATATATGTGTAAGAACGGAATATATATGTATAAGAACTGAATATATATGTGTAAGAACTGAATATATATGCGTAAGAACTGAATATATATGCGTAAGAACTGAATATATATGCGTAAGAACTGAATTTATATGCTTAAGAACGGAATATATATGCGTAAGAACTGAATATATATGTGTAAGAACTGAATATATATGTGTAAGAACTGAATATATATGCGTAAGAACTGAATATATATGCGTAAGAACTGAATATATATGCGTAAAAACTGAATTTATATGCTTAAGAACGGAATATATATGCGTAAGAACTAAATATATATGTGTAATAACTGAATATATATGTGTAAGAACTGAATATATATGCGTAAGAACGGAATATATATGTGTAAGAACTGAATATATATGTATAAGAACTGAATATATATGTGTAAGATCTGAATATATATGTGTAAGAACTGAATATATGTGTAAGAACTGAATATATGCGTAAGAACGGAATATATATGCGTAAGAACTGAATATATATGTGTAAGAACTGAATATATATGTGTAAGAACTGAATATATATGCGTAAGAACGGAATATATATGTGTAAGAACGGAATATTTATGTATAAGAACTGAATTTATATGTGTAAGAACTGAATATATATGTGTAAGAACTGAATATATTTGTGTAAGAACTGAATATATATGTGTTAGAACGGAATATATATGTGTAAGAACTGAATATATATGCATAAGAACGGAATATATATGTGTAAGAACGGAATATATATGTGTAAGAACTGAATATATAAGTGTAAGAACTGAATATATGTGTTAGAACTGAATATATATGCGTAAGAACTGAATATATATGTGTAAGAACTGAATATATATGTGTAAGAGCTGAATATTTATGTGTAAGAACTGAATATATATGCGTAAGAACTGAATATATATGCGTTAGATCGGAATATATGTGTAAGAACTGAATATATATGTCTTAGAACGGAATATATGTGTAAGAACTGAATATATATGTGTTAGAACGGAATATATATGTGTATGAACTGAATATATATGCGTAAGAACGGAATATATATGTGTAAGAACTGAATATATATGTGTAAGAACTGAATATATATGTGTTAGAACTGAATATATATGTGTAAGAACTGAATATATATGTGTAAGAACTGAATATATATGTGTAAGAGCTGAATATATATGTGTAAGAACTGAATATATATGCGTAAGAACTGAATATATATGCGTATGATTGGAATATATGTGTAAGAACTGAACATATATGCGTAAGAATTGAATATATATGCGTAAGAACGGAATATATATATGTAAGAATTGAATATATATGTATAAGAACTGAATATATATGTGTAAGAACTAATTATATATGTGTAAGAACTGCATATATATGTGTAAGAACTGAATATATATGCGTAAGAACTGAATATATACTTGTAAGAACTGAATATATATGTATAAGAACTGAATATATATGTGTATGAACGGAAAATATATGTGTAAGAACTAAATATATATGTGTTAGAACTGAATATATATGTGTTAGAACGGAATATATATGCCTAAGAACGGAATATATATGTGTAAGAACTGAATATATACGTGTAAGAACTGAATATATATGTGTAGAACTGAATAGATATGTGTAAGAACTGAATATATATGTGTAAGAACTGAATATATGTGTAAGAACTGAATATATATGCGTAAGAACTGAATATATATGCGTAAGAACTGAATATATATGCGTAAGAACTGAATTTATATGCTTAAGAACGGAATATATATGCGTAAGAACTGAATATATATGCGTAAGAACTGAATTTATATGCTTAAGAACGGAATATATATGCGTAAGAACGGAATATATGTGTAAGAACTGAATATATATGTATAAGAACTGAATATATATGTGTAAGAACTGAATATATATGTGTAAGAACTGAATATATGCGTAAGAACTGTATATATGCGTAAGAACTGAATATATATGTGTAAGAACTGAATATATATGTGTAAGAACTGAATATATATGCGTAAGAACGGAATATATATGTGTAAGAACTGAATATATATGTGTAAGAACTGAATATATATGTGTTAGAACGGAATATATATGTGTAAGAACTGAATATATATGTGTAAGAACTTAATATATATGTGTAAGAGCTGAATATACATGTGTAAGAACTGAATATATATGCGTAAGAACTGAATATATATGCGTAAGATCGGAATATATGTGTAAGAACTGGACATATATGTGTAAGAATTGAATATATATGCGTAAGAACTGAATATATATGTGTAAGAACTGAATATATGCGTAAAAACTGAATATATATGTATAAGAACTTAATATATATGCGTAAGAACTGAATATATATGCGTAAGATCGGAATATATGTGTAAGAACTGAATATATATGCGTAAGATCGGAAAATATGTGTAAGAACTGAACATATATGCGTAAGAATTGAATATATACGCGTAAGAACTGAATATATGCGTAAGAACTGAATATATATGTAAGAACTGAATATATATGTGTAAGAACTGAATATATTTGTGTAAGAACTGCAAATATATGTGTAAGAACTGCTTATATATGTGTAAGAATTGAATATATATGTGTAAGAACTGAATATATATGTCTTAGAACGGAATATATGTGTAAGAACTGAATATATATGTGTTAGAACGGAATATATATGTGTATGAACTGAATATATATGCGTAAGAACGGAATATATATGTGTAAGAACGGAATATATATGTGTAAGAACTGAATATATATGTGTAAGAACTGAATATATATGTGTTAGAACTGAATATATATGTGTAAGAACTGAATATATATGTGGAAGAACTGAATATATATGTGTAAGAGCTGAATACATATGTGTAAGAACTGAATATATATGCGTAAGAACTGAATATATATGCGTAAGATTGGAATATATGTATAAGAACTGAACATATATACGTAAGAATTGAATATATATGCGTAAGAACTGAATATATGTGTAAGAACTGAATATATGCGTAAAAACTGAATATATATGTGTAAGAACTGAATATATATGCGTAAGAACTGAATATATATGCTTAAGATCGGAATATATATGTAAGAACTGGACATATATGCGTAAGAATTGAATATATATGCGTAAGAACTTAATATATGTGTAAGAACTGAATATATGCGTAAAAACTGAATATATATGTGTAAGAGCTGAATATAGATGTTTAAGAACTGAATATATATGCGTAAGAACTGAATATATACGCAAAAGATCGGAATATATGTGTAAGAACTGAACATATATGCGTAAGAATTGAATATATATGCGTAAGAACTGAATATATGTGTAAAAACTGAATATATATGTGTAAGAGATAAATATATATGTGTAAGAACTGAATATATATGCGTAAGAACTGAATATATATGTGTAAGAACTAAATATATATGTGTAAGAGCTGGACATATATGCGTAAGAATTGAATATATATGCATAAGAACTGAATATATATGCGTAAGATCGGAATATATGTGTAATAACTGGAAATATATGCGTAAGAATTGAATATATATGCGTAAGAACTGAATATATTTGTGTAAGAACTGCATATATATGTGTAAGAACTGAATATATATGTGTTAGAACGGAATATATATGTGTAAGAACTGAATATATATGTGTAAGAACTGAATATATATGTGTAAGAGCTAAATATATATGTGTAAGAACTGAATATATATGCGTAAGAACTGAATATATATGCGTAATATCGGAATATATGTGTAAGAACTGGACATATATGCGTAAGAATTGAATATATATGCGTAAGAACTGAATATATATGTGTAAGAACTGAATATATATGCGTAAGAACGGAATATATATGTGTAAGAACTGAATATATATGTATAAGAACTATATATATATGTGTAAGAACTGAATATATATGTGTAAGAACTGAATATATGCGTAAGAACTGAATATATGCGTAAGAACGGAATATATATCTGCGTAAAAACTGAATATATATGTGTTAGAACTGAATATATATGTGTAAGAACTGAATATATATGTGTAAGAACTGAATATATATGTGTAAGAGCTGAATATATATGCGTAAGAACTGAATATATGCGTAAGAACTGAATATATGCGTAAGAACTGAATATATATGTGTAAGAACTGAATATATTTGTGTAAGAACTGCATATATATGTGTAAGAACTAAATATATATGCGTAAGAAAGGAATATATATTTGTAAGAACTGAATATATATGTGTAAGAACTGAATATATATGTGTTAGAACGGAATATATTTGTGTAAGAACTGAATATATATGTGTAAGAACTGAATATATATGTGTAAGAGCTAAATATATATGTGTAAGAACTGAATATATATGCGTAAGAACTGAATATATATGCGTAAGATCGGAATATATGTGTAAGAACTGGACATATATGCGTAAGAATTGAATATATATGCGTAAGAACTGAATATATGTGTAAGAACTGAATATAAGCGTAAAAACTGAATATATATGTGTAAGAACTGAATATATTTGTGTAAGAACTGCATATAAATGTGTAAGAATTGAATATATATGCGTAAGAACGGAATATATATGTGTAAGAACTGAATATATATGTGTAAGAACTGAATATATATGCGTAAGAACTGAATATATATGCGTAAAAACTGAATATATATGCGTAAAAACTGAATTGATATGCTTAAGAACGGAATATATATGCGTAAGAACTAAATATATATGTGTAATAACTGAATATATATGTGTAAGAACTGAATATATATGCGTAAAAACGGAATATATATGTGTAAGAACTGAATATATATGTATAAGAACTGAATATATATGTGTAAGAACTGAATATATATGTGTAATAACTGAATATATGCGTAAGAACTGAATATATGCGTAAGAACGGAATATATATGCGTAAGAACTGAATATATATGTGTAAGAACTGAATATATATGTGTAAGAACTGAATATATATGCGTAAGAACGGAATATATATGTGTAAGAACTAAATATTTATGTATAAGAACTGAATATATATGTGTAAGAACTGAATATATATGTGTAAGAGCTGAATATATATGCGTAAGAACTGAATATATGCGTAAGAACTGAATATATGCGTAAGAACTGAATATATATGTGTAAGAACTGAATATATTTGTGTAAGAACTGCATATATATGTGTAAGAACTGAATATATATGCGTAAGAAAGGAATATATATTTGTAAGAACTGAATATATATGTGTAAGAACTGAATATATATGTGTTAGAACGGAATATATTTGTGTAAGAACTGAATATATATGTGTAAGAACTGAATATATATGTGTAAGATCTAAATATATATGTGTAAGAACTGAATATATATGCGTAAGAACTGAATATATATGCGTAAGATCGGAATATATGTGTAAGAACAGGACATATATGCGTAAGAATTGAATATATATGCGTAAGAACTGAATATATGTGTAAGAACTGAATATATGCGTAAAAACTGAATATATATGTGTAAGAACTGAATATATTTGTGTAAGAACTGCATATATATGTGTAAGAATTGAAAATATATATGCGTAAGAACGGAATATATATGTGTAAGAACTGAATATATATGTGTAAGAACTGAATATATATGCGTAAGAACTGAATATATATGCGTAAGAACTGAATATATATGCGTAAAAACTGAATATATATGTGTAAGAACTGAATATATATGCGTAAGAACGGAATATATATGTGTAAGAACTGAATATATATGTATAAGAACTGAATATATATGTGTAAGAAGTAAATATATATGTGTAATAACTGAATATATATGTGTAAGAACTGAATATATATGCATAAGAACGGAATATATATGTGTAAGAACTGAATATATATGTATAAGAACTGAAAATATATGTGTAAGAACTGAATATATATGTGTAAGAACTGAATATATGCGTAAGAACTGAATATATGCGTAAGAACGGAATATATATGCGTAAGAACTGAATATATATGTGTAAGAACTGAATATATATGTGTAAGAACTGAATATATATGCGTAAGAACGGAATATATATGTGTAAGAACTGATTATTTATGTATAAGAACTGAATATATATGTGTAAGAACTGAATATATATGTGTAAGAACTGAATATATTTGTGTAAGAACTGAATATATATGTGTTAGAACGGAATATATATGTGTAAGAACTGAATATATATGCATAAGAACGGAATATATATGTGTAATCTCGGAATATATATGTGTAAGAACTGAATATATATGTGTAAGAACTGAATATATATGTGTTAGAACTGAATATATATGTGTAAGAACTGAATATATATGTGGAAGAACTGAATATATATGTGTAAGAGCTGAATACATATGTGTAAGAACTGAATATATATGCGTAAGAACTGAATATATATGCGTAAGATTGGAATATATGTATAAGAACTGAACATATATACGTAAGAATTGAATATATATGCGTAAGAACTGAATATATGTGTAAGAACTGAATATATGCGTAAAAACTGAATATATATGTGTAAGAACTGAATATATATGCGTAAGAACTGAATATATATGCTTAAGATCGGAATATATGTGTAAGAACTGGACATATATGCGTAAGAATTGAATATATATGCGTAAGAACTTAATATATGTGTAAGAACTGAATATATGCGTAAAAACTGAATATATATGTGTAAGAGCTGAATATAGATGTTTAAGAACTGAATATATATGCGTAAGAACTGAATATATACGCAAAAGATCGGAATATATGTGTAAGAACTGAACATATATGCGTAAGAATTGAATATATATGCGTAAGAACTGAATATATGTGTAAAAACTGAATATATATGTGTAAGAGATAAATATATATGTGTAAGAACTGAATATATATGCGTAAGAACTGAATATATATGTGTAAGAACTAAATATATATGTGTAAGAGCTGGACATATATGCGTAAGAATTGAATATATATGCATAAGAACTGAATATATATGCGTAAGATCGGAATATATGTGTAATAACTGGAAATATATGCGTAAGAATTGAATATATATGCGTAAGAACTGAATATATTTGTGTAAGAACTGCATATATATGTGTAAGAACTGAATATATATGTGTTAGAACGGAATATATATGTGTAAGAACTGAATATATATGTGTAAGAACTGAATATATATGTGTAAGAGCTAAATATATATGTGTAAGAACTGAATATATATGCGTAAGAACTGAATATATATGCGTAATATCGGAATATATGTGTAAGAACTGGACATATATGCGTAAGAATTGAATATATATGCGTAAGAACTGAATATATATGTGTAAGAACTGAATATATATGCGTAAGAACGGAATATATATGTGTAAGAACTGAATATATATGTATAAGAACTATATATATATGTGTAAGAACTGAATATATATGTGTAAGAACTGAATATATGCGTAAGAACTGAATATATGCGTAAGAACGGAATATATATCTGCGTAAAAACTGAATATATATGTGTTAGAACTGAATATATATGTGTAAGAACTGAATATATATGTGTAAGAACTGAATATATATGTGTAAGAGCTGAATATATATGCGTAAGAACTGAATATATGCGTAAGAACTGAATATATGCGTAAGAACTGAATATATATGTGTAAGAACTGAATATATTTGTGTAAGAACTGCATATATATGTGTAAGAACTAAATATATATGCGTAAGAAAGGAATATATATTTGTAAGAACTGAATATATATGTGTAAGAACTGAATATATATGTGTTAGAACGGAATATATTTGTGTAAGAACTGAATATATATGTGTAAGAACTGAATATATATGTGTAAGAGCTAAATATATATGTGTAAGAACTGAATATATATGCGTAAGAACTGAATATATATGCGTAAGATCGGAATATATGTGTAAGAACTGGACATATATGCGTAAGAATTGAATATATATGCGTAAGAACTGAATATATGTGTAAGAACTGAATATAAGCGTAAAAACTGAATATATATGTGTAAGAACTGAATATATTTGTGTAAGAACTGCATATAAATGTGTAAGAATTGAATATATATGCGTAAGAACGGAATATATATGTGTAAGAACTGAATATATATGTGTAAGAACTGAATATATATGCGTAAGAACTGAATATATATGCGTAAAAACTGAATATATATGCGTAAAAACTGAATTGATATGCTTAAGAACGGAATATATATGCGTAAGAACTAAATATATATGTGTAATAACTGAATATATATGTGTAAGAACTGAATATATATGCGTAAGAACGGAATATATATGTGTAAGAACTGAATATATATGTATAAGAACTGAATATATATGTGTAAGAACTGAATATATATGTGTAATAACTGAATATATGCGTAAGAACTGAATATATGCGTAAGAACGGAATATATATGCGTAAGAACTGAATATATATGTGTAAGAACTGAATATATATGTGTAAGAACTGAATATATATGCGTAAGAACGGAATATATATGTGTAAGAACTAAATATTTATGTATAAGAACTGAATATATATGTGTAAGAACTGAATATATATGTGTAAGAGCTGAATATATATGCGTAAGAACTGAATATATGCGTAAGAACTGAATATATGCGTAAGAACTGAATATATATGTGTAAGAACTGAATATATTTGTGTAAGAACTGCATATATATGTGTAAGAACTGAATATATATGCGTAAGAAAGGAATATATATTTGTAAGAACTGAATATATATGTGTAAGAACTGAATATATATGTGTTAGAACGGAATATATTTGTGTAAGAACTGAATATATATGTGTAAGAACTGAATATATATGTGTAAGATCTAAATATATATGTGTAAGAACTGAATATATATGCGTAAGAACTGAATATATATGCGTAAGATCGGAATATATGTGTAAGAACAGGACATATATGCGTAAGAATTGAATATATATGCGTAAGAACTGAATATATGTGTAAGAACTGAATATATGCGTAAAAACTGAATATATATGTGTAAGAACTGTATATATTTGTGTAAGAACTGCATATATATGTGTAAGAATTGAAAATATATATGCGTAAGAACGGAATATATATGTGTAAGAACTGAATATATATGTGTAAGAACTGAATATATATGCGTAAGAACTGAATATATATGCGTAAGAACTGAATATATATGCGTAAAAACTGAATATATATGTGTAAGAACTGAATATATATGCGTAAGAACGGAATATATATGTGTAAGAACTGAATATATATGTATAAGAACTGAATATATATGTGTAAGAAGTAAATATATATGTGTAATAACTGAATATATATGTGTAAGAACTGAATATATATGCATAAGAACGGAATATATATGTGTAAGAACTGAATATATATGTATAAGAACTGAAAATATATGTGTAAGAACTGAATATATATGTGTAAGAACTGAATATATGCGTAAGAACTGAATATATGCGTAAGAACGGAATATATATGCGTAAGAACTGAATATATATGTGTAAGAACTGAATATATATGTGTAAGAACTGAATATATATGCGTAAGAACGGAATATATATGTGTAAGAACTGATTATTTATGTATAAGAACTGAATATATATGTGTAAGAACTGAATATATATGTGTAAGAACTGAATATATTTGTGTAAGAACTGAATATATATGTGTTAGAACGGAATATATATGTGTAAGAACTGAATATATATGCATAAGAACGGAATATATATGTGTAATCTCGGAATATATATGTGTAAGAACTGAATATATAAGTGTAAGAACTGAATATATGTGTTAGAACTGAATATATATGCGTAAGAACTGAATATATATGTGTAAGAACTGAATATATATGTGTAAGAGCTGAATATTTATGTGTAAGAACTGAATATATATGCGTAAGAACTGAATATATATGCGTTAGATCGGAATATATGTGTAAGAACTGAATATATATGTCTTAGAACGGAATATATGTGTAAGAACTGAATATATATGTGTTAGAACGGAATATATATGTGTATGAACTGAATATATATGCGTAAGAACGGAATATATATGTGTAAGAACGGAATATATATGTGTAAGAACTGAATATATATGTGTAAGAACTGAATATATATGTGTTAGAACTGAATATATATGTGTAAGAACTGAATATATATGTGGAAGAACTGAATATATATGTGTAAGAGCAGAATATATATGTGTAAGAACTGAATATATATGCGTAAGAACTGAATATATATGCGTAAGATTGGAATATATGTGTAAGAACTGAACATATATGCGTAAGAATTGAATATATATGCGTAAGAACTGAATATATGTGTAAGAACTGAATATATGCGTAAAAACTGAATATATATGTGTAAGAACTGAATATATATGCGTAAGAACTGAACATATATGCTTAAGATCGGAATATATGTGTAAGAACTGGACATATATGCGTAAGAATTGAATATATATGCGTAAGAACTGAATATATGTTTAAGAACTGAATATATGCGTAAAAACTGAATATATATGTTTAAGAGCTAAATATAGATGTTTAAGAACTGAATATATATGCGTAAGAACTGAATATATACGCAAAATATCGGAATATATGTGTAAGAACTGAACATATATGCGTAAGAATTGAATATATATACGTAAGAACTGAATATATGTGTAAAAACTGAATATATATGTGTAAGAGATAAATATATATGTGTAAGAACTGAATATATATGCGTAAGAACTGAATATATATGCGTAAGATCGGAATATATGTGTAAGAACTGGACATATATGCGTAAGAATTGAATATATATGCGTAAGAACTGAATATATGTGTAAGAACTGAATATAAGCGTAAAAACTGAATATATATGTGTAAGAACTGAATATATTTGTGTAAGAACTGCATATAAATGTGTAAGAATTGAATATATATGCGTAAGAACGGAATATATATGTGTAAGAACTGAATATATATGTGTAAGAACTGAATATATATGCGTAAGAACTGAATATATATGCGTAAAAACTGAATATATATGCGTAAAAACTGAATTGATATGCTTAAGAACGGAATATATATGCGTAAGAACTAAATATATATGTGTAATAACTGAATATATATGTGTAAGAACTGAATATATATGCGTAAGAACGGAATATATATGTGTAAGAACTGAATATATATGTATAAGAACTGAATATATATGTGTAAGAACTGAATATATATGTGTAATAACTGAATATATGCGTAAGAACTGAATATATGCGTAAGAACGGAATATATATGCGTAAGAACTGAATATATATGTGTAAGAACTGAATATATATGTGTAAGAACTGAATATATATGCGTAAGAACGGAATATATATGTGTAAGAACTAAATATTTATGTATAAGAACTGAATATATATGTGTAAGAACTGAATATATATGTGTAAGAGCTGAATATATATGCGTAAGAACTGAATATATGCGTAAGAACTGAATATATGCGTAAGAACTGAATATATATGTGTAAGAACTGAATATATTTGTGTAAGAACTGCATATATATGTGTAAGAACTGAATATATATGCGTAAGAAAGGAATATATATTTGTAAGAACTGAATATATATGTGTAAGAACTGAATATATATGTGTTAGAACGGAATATATTTGTGTAAGAACTGAATATATATGTGTAAGAACTGAATATATATGTGTAAGATCTAAATATATATGTGTAAGAACTGAATATATATGCGTAAGAACTGAATATATATGCGTAAGATCGGAATATATGTGTAAGAACAGGACATATATGCGTAAGAATTGAATATATATGCGTAAGAACTGAATATATGTGTAAGAACTGAATATATGCGTAAAAACTGAATAT
>JAWPHD010023260.1:0-22591 GCA_037043455.1 Cyrtodaria siliqua | reverse complement strand
TATGTACATTATTATCTGGCGTGTTGTAATGGTTGTTACTATGATACTTGTTATGATTATTGCAGCAAACCTGTATCAAGACACAACGTTAATCTCTTACCAAGTGAGCCCAGAAGTTGCATGTACAAGCCATGACACGGCAACAATGAGTTTCACCGTAAGTTTTTCATTTGTATACGTACTTTCAACAGAGATGACCACGTCAGAAATGCCACTGGCACTCTATGGCACGCAAAATGATACTCGTTGACATTTTATGTCCAAGGGACGTAATTCGTTTACGGGTAAATAGAAAAAATAGAGATAACGTTGCTCTTTCTGCGATCTGAGTGTCCAAATGGTTATTATTTATAAAGGTATTACGTATAGAATATGTACATTATTATCTGGCGTGTTGTAATGGTTGTTACTATGACACTTGTTATGATTATTGCAGCAAACCTGTATCAAGACACAACGTTAATCTATTACCAAGTGAGCCCAGAAGTTGCATGTACAAGCCATGACACGGCAACAATGAGTTTCACCGTAAGTTTTTCATTTGTATACGTACTTTCAACAGAGATGACCACGTCAGAAATGCCACTGGCACTCTATGGCACGCAAAATGATACTCGTTGACATGTTATGTCCAAGGGACGTAATTCGTTTACGGGTAAATAGAAAAAATAGAGATAACGTTGCTCTATCTGCGATCTGAGTGTCCAAATGGTTATTATTTATAAAGGTATTACGTATAGAATATGTACATTTATATCTGGCGTGTTGTAATGGTTGTTACTATGATACTTGTTATGATTATTGCAGCAAACCTGTATCAAGACACAACGTTAATCTCTTACCAAGTGAGCCCAAAAGTTGCATGTACAAGCCATGACACGACAACAATGAGTTTCACCGTAAGTTTTTCATTTGTATACGTACTTTCAACAGAGATGACCACGTCAGAAATGCCACTGGCACTCTATGGCACGCAAAATGATACTCGTTGACATTTTATGTCAAAGGGACGTAATTCGTTTACGGGTAAATAGAAAAAATAGAGATAACGTTGCTCTTTCTGCGATCTGAGTGTCCAAATGGTTATTATTTATAAAGGTATTACGTATAGAATATGTACATTATTATCTGGCGTGTTGTAATGGTTGTTACTATGATACTTGTTATGATTATTGCAGCAAACCTGTATCAAGACACAACGTTAATCTCTTACCAAGTGAGCCCAGAAGTTGCATGTACAAGCCATGACACGGCAACAATGAGTTTCACCGTAAGTTTTTCATTTGTATACGTACTTTCAACAGAGATGACCACGTCAGAAATGCCACTCGCACTCTATGGCACGCAAAATGATACTCGTTGGCATTTTATGTCCAAGGGACGTAATTCGTTTACGGGTAAATAGAAAAAATAGAGATAACGTTGCTCTTTCTGCGATCTGAGTGTCCAAATGGTTATTATTTATAAAGGTATTACGTATAGAATATGTACAATATTATCTGGCGTGTTGTAATGGTTGTTACTATGATACCTGTTATGATTATTGCAGCAAACCTGTATCAAGACACAACGTTAATCTCTTACCAAGTGAGCCCAGAAGTTGCATGTACAAGCCTTGACACGGCAACAATGAGTTTCACCGTAAGTTTTTCATTTGTATACGTACTTTCAACAGAGATGACCACGTCAGAAATGCCACTGGCAGTCTATGGCACGCAAAATGATACTCGTTGACATTTTATGTCCAAGGGACGTAATTCGTTTACGGGTAAATAGAAAAAATAGAGATAACGTTGCTCTTTCTGCGATCTGAGTGTCCAAATGGTTATTATTTATAAAGGTATTACGTATCAAATATGTACATTATTATCTGGCGTGTTGTAATGGTTGTTACTATGATACTTGTTATGATTATTGCAGCAAACCTGTATCAAGACACAACGTTAATCTCTTACCAAGTGAGCCCAGAAGTTGCATGTACAAGCCATGACACGGCAACAATGAGTTTCACCGTAAGTTTTTCATTTGTATACGTACTTTCAACAGAGATGACCACGTCAGAAATGCCACTGGCACTCTATGGCACGCAAAATGATACTCGTTGACATTTTATGTCCAAGGGACGTAATTCGTTTACGGGTAAATAGAAAAAATAGAGATAACGTTGCTCTTTCTGCGATCTGAGTGTCCAAATGGTTATTATTTATAAAGGTATTACGTATAGAATACGTACATTATTATCTGGCGTGTTGTAATGGTTGTTACTATGATACTTGTTATGATTATTGCAGCAAACCTGTATCAAGACACAACGTTAATCTCTTACCAAGTGAGCCCAGAAGTTGCATGTACAAGCCATGACACGGCAACAATGAGTTTCACCGTAAGTTTTTCATTTGTATACGTACTTTCAACAGAGATGACCACGTCAGAAATGCCACTGGCACTCTATGGCACGCAAAATGATACTCATTGACATTTTATGTCCAAGGGACGTAATTCGTTTACGGGTAAATAGAAAAAATAGAGATAACGTTGCTCTTTCTGCGATCTGAGTGTCCAAATGGTTATTATTTATAAAGGTATTACGTATAGAATATGTACATTATTATCTGGCGTGTTGTAATGGTTGTTACTATGATACTTGTTATGATTATTGCAGCAAACCTGTATCAAGACACAACGTTAATCTCTTACCAAGTGAGCCCAGAAGTTGCATGTACAAGCCATGACACGGCAACAATGAGTTTCACCGTAAGTTTTTCATTTGTATACGTACTTTCAACAGAGATGACCACGTCAGAAATGCCACTGGCACTCTATGGCACGCAAAATGATACTCGTTGACATTTTATGTCCAAGGGACGTAATTCGTTTACGGGTAAATAGAAAAAATAGAGATAACGTTGCTCTTTCTGCGATCTGAGTGTCCAAATGGTTATTATTTATAAAGGTATTACGTATAGAATATGTACATTATTATCTGGCGTGTTGTAATGGTTGTTACTATGACACTTGTTATGATTATTGCAGCAAACCTGTATCAAGACACAACGTTAATCTATTACCAAGTGAGCCCAGAAGTTGCATGTACAAGCCATGACACGGCAACAATGAGTTTCACCGTAAGTTTTTCATTTGTATACGTACTTTCAACAGAGATGACCACGTCAGAAATGCCACTGGCACTCTATGGCACGTAAAATGATACTCGTTGACATGTTATGTCCAAGGGACGTAATTCGTTTACGGGTAAATAGAAAAAATAGAGATAACGTTGCTCTTTCTGCGATCTGAGTGTCCAAATGGTTATTATTTATAAAGGTATTACGTATAGAATATGTACATTTATATCTGGCGTGTTGTAATGGTTGTTACTATGATACTTGTTATGATTATTGCAGCAAACCTGTATCAAGACACAACGTTAATCTCTTACCAAGTGAGCCCAAAAGTTGCATGTACAAGCCATGACACGACAACAATGAGTTTCACCGTAAGTTTTTCATTTGTATACGTACTTTCAACAGAGATGACCACGTCAGAAATGCCACTGGCACTCTATGGCACGCAAAATGATACTCGTTGACATTTTATGTCCAAGGGACGTAATTCGTTTACGGGTAAATAGAAAAAATAGAGATAACGTTGCTCTTTCTGCGATCTGAGTGTCCAAATGGTTATTATTTATAAAGGTATTACGTATAGAATATGTACATTATTATCTGGCGTGTTGTAATGGTTGTTACTATGATACTTGTTATGATTATTGCAGCAAACCTGTATCAAGACACAACGTTAATCTCTTACCAAGTGAGCCCAGAAGTTGCATGTACAAGCCATGACACGGCAACAATGAGTTTCACCGTAAGTTTTTCATTTGTATACGTACTTTCAACAGAGATGACCACGTCAGAAATGCCACTGGCACTCTATGGCACGCAAAATGATACTCGTTGACATTTTATGTCCAAGGGACGTAATTCGTTTACGGGTAAATAGAAAAAATAGAGATAACGTTGCTCTTTCTGCGATCTGAGTGTCCAAATGGTTATTATTTATAAAGGTATTACGTATAGAATATGTACAATATTATCTGGCGTGTTGTAATGGTTGTTACTATGATACTTGTTATGATTATTGCAGCAAACCCGTATCAAGACACAACGTTAATCTCTTACCAAGTGAGCCCAGAAGTTACATGTACAAGCCATGACACGGCAACAATGAGTTTCACCGTAAGTTTTTCATTTGTATACGTACTTTCAACAGAGATGACCACGTCAGAAATGCCACTGGCACTCTATGGCACGCAAAATGATACTCGTTGACATTTTATGTCCAAGGGACGTAATTCGTTTACGGGTAAATAGAAAAAATAGAGATAACGTTGCCCTTTCTGCGATCTGTGTGTCAAAATGGTTATTATTTATAAAGGTATTACGTATAGAATATGTACAATATTATCTGGCGTGTTGTAATGGTTGTTACTATGATACTTGTTATGATTATTGCAGCAAACCTGTATCAAGACACAACGTTAATCTCTTACCAAGTGAGCCCAGAAGTTGCATGTACAAGCCATGACACGGCAACAATGAGTTTCACCGTAAGTTTTTCATTTGTATACGTACTTGCAACAGAGATGACCACGTCAGAAATGCCACTGGCACTCTATGGCACCAAAAATGATACTCGTTGACATTTTATGTCCAAGGGACGTAATTCGTTTACGGTTAAATAGAAAAAATAGAGATAACGTTGCTCTTTCTGCGATCTGAGTGTCCAAATGGTTATTATTTATAAAGGTATTACGTATAGAATATGTACATTATTATCTGGCGTGTTGTAATGGTTGTAAATAGAAAAAATAGAGATAACGTTGCTCTTTCTGCGATCTGAGTGTCCAAATGGTTATTATTTATAAAGGTATTACGTATAGAATATGTACATTATTATCTGGCGTGTTGTAATGGTTGTCACTATGATACTTGTTATGATTATTGCAGCAAACCTGTATCAAGACACTACGTTAATCTCTTACCAAGTGAGCCCAGAAGTTGCATGTACAAGCCATGACACGGCAACAATGAGTTTCACCGTAAGTTTTTCATTTGTATACGTACTTTCAACAGAGATGACCACGTCAGAAATGCCACTGGCACTCTATGGCACGCAAAATGATACACGTTGACATTTTATGTCCAAGGGACGTAATTCGTTTACGGGTAAATAGAAAAAATAGAGATAACGTTGCTCTTTCTGCGATCTGAGTGTCCAAATGGTTATTATTTATAAAGGTATTACGTAAAGAATATGTACATTATTATCTGGCGTGTTGTAATGGTTGTTACTATGATACTTGTTATGATTATTGCAGCAAACCTGTATCAAGACACAACGTTAATCTCTTACCAAGTGAGCCCAGAAGTTGCATGTACAAGCCATGACACGGCAACAATGAGTTTCACCGTAAGTTTTTCATTTGTATACGTACTTTCAACAGAGATGACCACGTCAGAAATGCCACTGGCACTCTATGGCACGCAAAATGATACTCGTTGAAATTGTATGTCCAAGGGACGTAATTCGTTTACGGGTAAATAGAAAAAATAGAGATAACGTTGCTCTTTCTGCGATCTGAGTGTCCAAATGGTTATTATTTATAAAGGTATTACGTATAGAATATGTACATTATTATCTGGCGTGTTGTAATGGTTGTTACTATGATACTTGTTATGATTATTGCAGCAAACCTGTATCAAGACACAACGTTAATCTCTTACCAAGTGAGCCCAGAAGTTGGATGTACAAGCCATGACACGGCAACAATGAGTTTCACCGTAAGTTTTTCATTTGTATACGTACTTTCAACAGAGATGACCACGTCAGAAATGCCACTGGCACTCTATGGCACGCAAAATGATACACGTTGACATTTAATGTCCAAGGGACGTAATTCGTTTACGGGTAAATAGAAAAAATAGAGATAACGTTGCTCTTTCTGCGATCTGAGTGTCCAAATGGTTATTATTTATAAAGGTATTACGTAAAGAATATGTACATTATTATCTGGCGTGTTGTAATGGTTGTTACTATGATACTTGTTATGATTATTGCAGCAAACCTGTATCAAGACACAACGTTAATCTCTTACCAAGTGAGCCCAGAAGTTGCATGTACAAGCCATGACACGGCAACAATGAGTTTCACCGTAAGTTTTTCATTTGTATACGTACTTTCAACAGAGATGACCACGTCAGAAATGCCACTGGCACTCTATGGCACGCAAAATGATACTCGTTGAAATTGTATGTCCAAGGGACGTAATTCGTTTACGGGTAAATAGAAAAAATAGAGATAACGTTGCTCTTTCTGCGATCTGAGTGTCCAAATGGTTATTATTTATAAAGGTATTACGTATAGAATATGTACATTATTATCTGGCGTGTTGTAATGGTTGTTACTATGATACTTGTTATGATTATTGCAGCAAACCTGTATCAAGACACAACGTTAATCTCTTACCAAGTGAGCCCAGAAGTTGCATGTACAAGCCATGACACGGCAACAATGAGTTTCACCGTAAGTTTTTCATTTGTATACGTACTTTCAACAGAGATGACCACGTCAGAAATGCCACTGGCACTCTATGTCACGCAAAATGATACTCGTTGACATTTTATGTCCAAGGGACGTAATTCGTTTACGGGTAAATAGAAAAAATAGAGATAACGTTGCTCTTTCTGCGATCTGAGTGTCCAAATGGTTATTATTTATAAAGGTATTACGTAAAGAATATGTACATTATTATCTGGCGTGTTGTAATGGTTGTTACTATGATACTTGTTATGATTATTGCAGCAAACCTGTATCAAGACACAACGTTAATCTCTTACCAAGTGAGCCCAGAAGTTGCATGTACAAGCCATGACACGACAACAATGAGTTTCACCGTAAGTTTTTCATTTGTATACGTACTTTCAACAGAGATGACCACGTCAGAAATGCCACTGGCACTCTATGGCACGCAAAATGATACTCGTTGACATTTTATGTCCAAGGGACGTAATTCGTTTACGGGTAAATAGAAAAAATAGAGATAACGTTGCTCTTTCTGCGATCTGAGTGTCCAAATGGTTATTATTTATAAAGGTATTACGTATAGAATATGTACATTATTATCTGGCGTGTTGTAATGGTTGTTACTATGATACTTGTTATGATTATTGCAGCAAACCTGTATCAAGACACAACGTTAATCTCTTACCAAGTGAGCCCAGAAGTTGCATGTACAAGCCATGACCCGGCAACAATGAGTTTCACCGTAAGTTTTTCATTTGTATACGTACTTTCAACAGAGATGACCACGTCAGAAATGCCACTGGCACTCTATGGCACGCAAAATGATACTCGTTGACATTTTATGTCCAAGGGACGTAATTCGTTTACGGGTAAATAGAAAAAATAGAGATAACGTTGCCCTTTCTGCGATCTGAGTGTCAAAATGGTTATTATTTATAAAGGTATTACGTATAGAATATGTACATTATTATCTGGCGTGTTGTAATGGTTGTTACTATGATACTTGTTATGATTATTGCAGCAAACCTGTATCAAGACACAACGTTAATCTCTTACCAAGTGAGCCCAGAAGTTGCATGTACAAGCCATGACACGGCAACAATGAGTTTCACCGTAAGTTTTTCATTTGTATACGTACTTTCAACAGAGATGACCACGTCAGAAATGCCACTGGCACTCTATGGCACGCAAAATGATACTCGTTGACATTTTATGTCCAAGGGACGTAATTCGTTTACGGGTAAATAGAAAAAATAGAGATAACGTTGCTCTTTCTGCGATCTGAGTGTCCAAATGGTTATTATTTATAAAGGTATTACGTATAGAATATGTACATTATTATCTGGCGTGTTGTAATGGTTGTTACTATGATACTTGTTATGATTATTGCAGCAAACCTGTATCAAGACACAACGTTAATCTCTTACCAAGTGAGCCCAGAAGTTCCATGTACAAGCCATGACACGGCAACAATGAGTTTCACCGTAAGTTTTTCATTTGTATACGTACTTTCAACAGAGATGACCACGTCAGAAATGCCACTGGCAGTCTATGACATGCAAAATGATACTCGTTGACATTTTATGTCCAAGGGACGTAATTCGTTTACGGGTAAATAGAAAAAATAGAGATAACGTTGCTCTTTCTGCGATCTGAGTGTCCAAATGGTTATTATTTATAAAGGTATTACGTATAGAATTTGTACATTATTATCTGGCGTGTTGTAATGGTTGTTACTATGATACTTGTTATGATTATTGCAGCAAACCTGTATCAAGACACAACGTTAATCTCTTACCAAGTGAGCCCAGAAGTTGCATGTACAAGCCATGACACGGCAACAATGAGTTTCACCGTAAGTTTTTCATTTGTATACGTACTTTCAACAGAGATGACCACGTCAGAAATGCCACTGGCACTCTATGGCGCGCAAAATGATACTCGTTGACATTTTATGTCCAAGGGACGTAATTCGTTTACGGTTAAATAGAAAAAATAGAGATAACGTTGCTCTTTCTGCGATCTGAGTGTCCAAATGGTTATTATTTATAAAGGTATTACGTATAGAATATGTACATTATTATCTGGCGTGTTGTAATGGTTGTTACTATGATACTTGTTATGATTATTGCAGCAAACCTGTATCAAGACACAACGTTAATCTCTTACCAAGTGAGCCCAGAAGTTGCATGTACAAGCCATGACACGGTAACAATGAGTTTCACCGTAAGTTTTTCATTTGTATACGTACTTTCAACAGAGATGACCACGTCAGAAATGCCACTGGCACTCTATGGCACGCAAAATGATACTCGTTGACATTTTATGTCCAAGGGACGTAATTCGTTTACGGGTAAATAGAAAAAATAGAGATAACGTTGCTCTTTCTGCGATCTGAGTGTCCAAATGGTTATTATTTATAAAGGTATTACGTATAGAATATGTACATTATTATCTTGCGTGTTGTAATGGTTGTTACTATGATACTTGTTATGATTATTGCAGCTAACATGTATCAAGACACAACGTTAATCTCTTACCAAGTGAGCCCAGAATTTGCATGTACAAACCATGACACGGCAACAATGAGTTTCACCGTAAGTTTTTCATTTGTATACGTACTTTCAACAGAGATGACCACGTCAGAAATGCCACTGGCACTCTATGGCACGCAAAATGATACTCGTTGACATTTTATGTCCAAGGGACGTAATTCGTTTACGGGTAAATAGAAAAAATAGAGATAACGTTGCTCTTTCTGCGATCTGAGTGTCCAAATGGTTATTATTTATAAAGGTATTACGTATAGAATATGTACATTATTATCTGGCGTGTTGTAATGGTTGTTACTATGCTACTTGTTATGATTATTGCAGCAAACCTGTATCAAGACACAACGTTAATCTCTTACCAAGTGAGCCCAGAAGTTGCATGTACAAGCCATGACACGGCAACAATGAGTTTCACCGTAAGTTTTTCATTTGTATACGTACTTTCAACAGAGATGACCACGTCAGAAATGCCACTGGCACTCTATGGCACGCAAAATGATACTCGTTGACATTTTATGTCCAAGGGAAGTAATTCGTTTACGGGTAAATAGAAAAAATAGAGATAACGTTGCTCTTTCTGCGATCTGAGTGTCCAAATGGTTATTATTTATAAAGGTATTACGTAAAGAATATGTACATTATTATCTGGCGTGTTGTAATGGTTGTTACTATGATACTTGTTATGATTATTGCAGCAAACCTGTATCAAGACACAACGTTAATCTCTTACCAAGTGAGCCCAGAAGTTGCATGTACAAGCCATGACACGGCAACAATGAGTTTCACCGTAAGTTTTTCATTTGTATACGTACTTTCAACAGAGATGACCACGTCAGAAATGCCACTGGCACTCTATGGCACGCAAAATGATACTCGTTGACATTTATGTCCAAGGGACGTAATTCGTTTACGGGTAAATAGAAAAAATAGAGATAACGTTGCTCTTTCTGCGATCTGAGTGTCCAAATGGTTATTATTTATAAAGGTATTACGTATAGAATATGTACATTAATATCTGGCGTGTTGTAATGGTTGTTACTATGATACTTGTTATGATTATTGCAGCAAACCTGTATCAAGACACAACGTTAATCTCTTATCAAGTGAGCCCAGAAGTTGCATGTACAAGCCATGACACGGCAACAATGAGTTTCACCGTAAGTTTTTCATTTATATACGTACTTTCAACAGAGATGACCACGTCAGAAATGCCACTGGCACTCTATGGCACGCAAAATGATACTCGTTGACATTTTATGTCCAAGGGACGTAATTCGTTTACGGGTAAATAGAAAAAATAGAGATAACGTTGCTCTTTCTGCGATCTGAGTGTCCAAATGGTTATTATTTATAAATGTATTACGTATAGAATATGTACATTATTATCTGGCGTGTTGTAATGGTTGTTACTATGATACTTGTTATGATTATTGCAGCAAACCTGTATCAAGACACAACGTTAATCTCTTACAAGTGAGCCCAGAAGTTGCATGTACAAGCCATGACACGGTAACAATGAGTTTCACCGTAAGTTTTTCATTTGTATACGTACTTTCAACAGAGATGACCACGTCAGAAATGCCACTGGCACTCTATGGCACGCAAAATGATACTCGTTGACATTTTATGTCCAAGGGGACGTAATTCAGTTTACGGGTAAATAGAAAAAATAGAGATAACGTTGCTCTTTCTGCGATCTGAGTGTCCAAATGGTTATTATTTATAAAGGTATTACGTATAGAATATGTACATTATTATCTTGCGTGTTGTAATGGTTGTTACTATGATACTTGTTATGATTATTGCAGCAAACCTGTATCAAGACACAACGTTTATCTCTTACCAGTGAGCCAGAATTTGCATGTACAAACCATGACACGGCAACAATGAGTTTCACGTAATAAGTTTTTCATTTGTATACGTACTTTTAACAGAGATGACCACGTCAGAAATGCCACTGGCACTCTATGGCACGCAAAATGATACTCGTTGACATTTTATGTCCAAGGGACGTAATTCGTTTACGGGTAAATAGAAAAAATAGAGATAACGTTGCTCTTTCTGCGATCTGAGTGTCCAAATGGTTATTATTTATAAAGGTATTACGTATAGAATATGTACATTATTATCTGGCGTGTTGTAATGGTTGTTACTATGCTACTTGTTATGATTATTGCAGCAAACCTGTATCAAGACACAACGTTAATCTCTTACCAAGTGAGCCCAGAAGTTGCATGTACAAGCCATGACACGGCAACAATGAGTTTCACCGTAAGTTTTTCATTTGTATACGTACTTTCAACAGAGATGACCACGTCAGAAATGCCACTGGCACTCTATGGCACGCAAAATGATACTCGTTGACATTTTATGTCCAAGGGAAGTAATTCGTTTACGGGTAAATAGAAAAAATAGAGATAACGTTGCTCTTTCTGCGATCTGAGTGTCCAAATGGTTATTATTTATAAAGGTATTACGTAAAGAATATGTACATTATTATCTGGCGTGTTGTAATGGTTGTTACTATGATACTTGTTATGATTATTGCAGCAAACCTGTATCAAGACACAACGTTAATCTCTTACCAAGTGAGCCCAGAAGTTGCATGTACAAGCCATGACACGGCAACAATGAGTTTCACCGTAAGTTTTTCATTTGTATACGTACTTTCAACAGAGATGACCACGTGAGAAATGCCACTGGCACTCTATGGCACGCAAAATGATACTCGTTGACATTTTATGTCCAAGGGACGTAATTCGTTTACGGGTAAATAGAAAAAATAGAGATAACGTTGCTCTTTCTGCGATCTGAGTGTCCAAATGGTTATTATTTATAAAGGTATTACGTATAGAATATGTACATTATTATCTGGCGTGTTGTAATGGTTGTTACTATGATACTTGTTATGATTATTGCAGCAAACCTGTATCAAGACACAACGTTAATCTCTTATCAAGTGAGCCCAGAAGTTGCATGTACAAGCCATGACACGGCAACAATGAGTTTCACCGTAAGTTTTTCATTTATATACGTACTTTCAACAGAGATGACCACGTCAGAAATGCCACTGGCACTCTATGGCACGCAAAATGATACTCGTTGACATTTTATGTCCAAGGGACGTAATTCGTTTACGGGTAAATAGAAAAAATAGAGATAACGTTGCTCTTTCTGCGATCTGAGTGTCCAAATGGTTATTATTTATAAAGGTATAACGTATAGAATATGTACATTATTATCTGGCGTGTTGTAATGGTTGTTACTATGATACTTGTTATGATTATTGCAGCAAACCTGTATCAAGACACAACGTTAATCTCTTACCAAGTGAGCCCAGAAGTTGCATGTACAAGCCATGACACGGCAACAATGAGTTTCACCGTAAGTTTTTCATTTGTATACGTACTTTCAACAGAGATGACCACGTCAGAAATGCCACTGGCACTCTATGGCACGCAAAATGATACTCGTTGACATTTTATGTCCAAGGGACGTAATTCGTTTACGGGTAAATAGAAAAAATAGAGATAACGTTGCTCTTTCTGCGATCTGAGTGTCCAAATGGTTATTATTTATAAATGTATTACGTATAGAATATGTACATTATTATCTGGCGTGTTGTAATAGTTGTTACTATGATACTTGTTATGATTATTGCAGCAAACCTGTATCAAGACACAACGTTAATCTCTCACCAAGTGAGCCCAGAAGTTGCATGTACAAGCCATGACACGGCAACATTGAGTTTCACCGTAAGTTTTTCATTTGTAAACGTACTTTCAACAGAGATGACCACGTCAGAAATGCCACTGGCACTCTATGGCACGCAAAATGATACTCGTTGACATTTTATGTCCAAGGGACGTAATTCGTTTACGGGTAAATAGAAAAAATAGAGATAACGTTGCTCTTTCTGCGATCTGAGTGTCCAAATGGTTATTATTTATAAAGGTATTACGTATAGAATATGTACAATATTATCTGGCGTGTTGTAATGGTTGTTACTATGATACTTGTTATGATTATTGCAGCAAACCTGTATCAAGACACAACGTTAATCTCTTACCAAGTGAGCCCAGAAGTTGCATGTACAAGCCATGACACGGCAACAATGAGTTTCACCGTAAGTTTTTCATTTGTATACGTACTTTCAATAGAGATGACCACGTCAGAAATGCCACTGGCACTATATGGCACGCAAAATGATACTCGTTGACATTTTATGTCCAAGGGACGTAATTCGTTTACGGGTAAATAGAAAAAATAGAGATAACGTTGCTCTTTCTGCGATCTGAGTGTCCAAATGGTTATTATTTATAAAGGTATTACGTATAGAATATGTACATTATTATCTGGCGTGTTGTAATGGTTGTTACTATGATACTTGTTATGATTATTGAAGCAAACCTGTATCAAGACACAACGTTAATCTCTTACCAAGTGAGCCCAGAAGTTGCATGTACAAGCCATGACACGGCAACAATGAGTTTCACCGTAAGTTTTTCATTTGTATACGTACTTTCAACAGAGATGACCACGTCAGAAATGCCACTGGCACTCTATGGCACGCAAAATGATACTCGTTGACATTTTATGTCCAAGGGACGTAATTCGTTTACGGGTAAATAGAAAAAATAGAGATAACGTTGCTCTTTCTGCGATCTGAGTGTCCAAATGGTTATTATTTATAAAGGTATTACGTATAGAATATGTACATTATTATCTGGCGTGTTGTAATGGTTGTTACTATGATACTTGTTATGATTATTGCAGCAAACCTGTATCAAGACACAACGTTAATCTCTTACCAAGTGAGCCCAGATGTTGCATGTACAAGCCATGACACGGCAACAATGAGTTTCACCGTAAGTTTTTCATTTGTATACGTACTTTCAACAGAGATGACCACGTCAGAAATGCCACTGGCACTCTATGGCACGCAAAATGATACTCGTTGACATTTTATGTCCAAGGGACGTAATTCGTTTACGGGTAAATAGAAAAAATAGAGATAACGTTGCTCTTTCTGCGATCTGAGTGTCCAAATGGTTATTATTTATAAAGGTATTACGTATAGAATATGTACAATATTATCTGGCGTGTTGTAATGGTTGTTACTATGATACTTGTTATGATTATTTCAGCAAACCTGTATCAAGACACAACGTTAATCTTATCAAGTGAGCCCAGAAGTTGCATATACAAGCCATGACATGCCAACAATGAGTTCCATCGTACGTTTTTCATATGTACACGTACTTTAAACAGAGATGCACAGGTCAGAAATGCCACTGGCACTCTATGGCACGCAAAATGATACTTGTTGACATTTGATGTCCAAGGGACGTAATCCGTGTACGGGAAAATAGAAGAAATAACGATAACGTGGCTTTTTCTGCGATCTGAGTGTCCAAATGGTTATTATTTTTAAAGGTATTACGTATAGAATATGTACATTATTATCTGGCGTGTTGTAATGGTTGTTACTATGATAATTGTTATGATTATTGCAGCAAACCTGTATCAAGACACAACGTTAATCTCTTATCAAGTGAGCCCAGAAGTTGCATGTACAAGCCATGACACGGCAACAATGAGTTTCACCGTAAGTTTTTCATTTATATACGTACTTTCAACAGAGATGACCACGTCAGAAATGCCACTGGCACTCTATGGCACGCAAAATGATACTCGTTGACATTTTATGTCCAAGGGACGTAATTCGTTTACGGGTAAATAGAAAAAATAGAGATAACGTTGCTCTTTCTGCGATCTGAGTGTCCAAATGGTTATTATTTATAAATGTATTACGTATAGAATATGTACATTATTATCTGGCGTGTTGTAATGGTTGTTACTATGATACTTGTTATGATTATTGCAGCAAACCTGTATCAAGACACAACGTTAATCTCTTACCAAGTGAGCCCAGAAGTTGCATGTACAAGCCATGACACGGTAACAATGAGTTTCACCGTAAGTTTTTCATTTGTATACGTACTTTCAACAGAGAAGACCACGTCAGAAATGCCACTGGCACTCTATGGCACGCAAAATGATACTCGTTGACATTTTATGTCCAAGGGACGTAATTCGTTTACGGGTAAATAGAAAAAATAGAGATAACGTTGCTCTTTCTGCGATCTGAGTGTCCAAATGGTTATTATTTATAAAGGTATTACGTATAGAATATGTACATTATTATCTTGCGTCTTGTAATGGTTGTTACTATGATACTTGTTATGATTATTGCAGCAAACCTGTATCAAGACACAACGTTTATTTCTTACCAAGTGAGCCCAGAATTTGCATGTACAAACCATGACACGGCAACAATGAGTTTCACCGTAAGTTTTTCATTTGTATACGTACTTTCAACAGAGATGACCACGTCAGAAATGCCACTGGCACTCTATGGCACGCAAAATGATACTCGTTGACATTTTATGTCCAAGGGACGTAATTCGTTTACGGGTAAATAGAAAAAATAGAGATAACGTTGCTCTTTCTGCGATCTGAGTGTCCAAATGGTTATTATTTATAAAGGTATTACGTATAGAATATGTACATTATTATCTGGCGTGTTGTAATGGTTGTTACTATGCTACTTGTTATGATTATTGCAGCAAACCTGTATCAAGACACAACGTTAATCTCTTACCAAGTGAGCCCAGAAGTTGCATGTACAAGCCATGACACGGCAACAATGAGTTTCACCGTAAGTTTTTCATTTGTATACGTACTTTCAACAGAGATGACCACGTCAGAAATGCCACTGGCACTCTATGGCACGCAAAATGATACTCGTTGACATTTTATGTCCAAGGGAAGTAATTCGTTTACGGGTAAATAGAAAAAATAGAGATAACGTTGCTCTTTCTGCGATCTGAGTGTCCAAATGGTTATTATTTATAAAGGTATAACGTAAAGAATATGTACATTATTATCTGGCGTGTTGTAATGGTTGTTACTATGATACTTGTTATGATTATTGCAGCAAACCTGTAGCAAGACACAACGTTAATCTCTTACCCAAGTGAGCCCAGAAGTTGCATGTACAAGCCATGACACGGCAACAATGAGTTTCACCGTAAGTTTTTCATTTGTATACGTACTTTCAACAGAGATGACCACGTCAGAAATGCCACTGGCACTCTATGGCACGCAAAATGATACTCGTTGACAATTTTATGTCCAAGGGACGTAATTCGTTACGGGTAAATAGAAAAAATAGAGATAACGTTGCTCTTTCTGCGATCTGAGTGTCCAAATGGTTATTATTTATAAAGGTATTACGTATAGAATATGTACATTATTATCTGGCGTGTTGTAATGGTTGTTACTATGATACTTGTTATGATTATTGCAGCAAACCTGTATCAAGACACAACGTTAATCTCTTATCAAGTGAGCCCAGAAGTTGCATGTACAAGCCATGACACGGCAACAATGAGTTTCACCGTAAGTTTTTCATTTATATACGTACTTTCAACAGAGATGACCACGTCAGAAATGCCACTGGCACTCTATGGCACGCAAAATGATACTCGTTGACATTTTATGTCCAAGGGACGTAATTCGTTTACGGGTAAATAGAAAAAATAGAGATAACGTTGCTCTTTCTGCGATCTGAGTGTCCAATTGGTTATTATTTATAAAGGTATTACGTATAGAATATGTACATTATTATCTGGCGTGTTGTAATGGTTGTTACTATGATACTTGTTATGATTATTGCAGCAAACCTGTATCAAGACACAACGTTAATCTCTTACCAAGTGAGCCCAGAAGTTGCATGTACAAGCCATGACACGGCAACAATGAGTTTCACCGTAAGTTTTTCATTTGTATACGTACTTTTAACAGAGATGACCACGTCAGAAATGCCACTGGCACTCTATGGCACGCAAAATGATACTCGTTGACATTTTATGTCCAAGGGACGTAATTCGTTTACGGGTAAATAGAAAAAATAGAGATAACGTTGCTCTTTCTGCGATCTGAGTGTCCAAATGGTTATTATTTATAAATGTATTACGTATAGAATATGTACATTATTATCTGGCGTGTTGTAATAGTTGTTACTATGATACTTGTTATGATTATTGAAAGCAAACCTGTATCAAGACACAACGTTAATCTCTTACCAAGTGAGCCCAGAAGTTGCATGTACAAGCCATGACACGGCAACATGAGTTTCACCGTAAGTTTTTCATTTGTAAACGTACTTTCAACAGAGATGACCACGTCAGAAATGCCACTGGCACTCTATGGCACGCAAAATGATACTCGTTGACATTTTATGTCCAAGGGACGTAATTCGTTTACGGGTAATAGAAAAAATAGAGATAACGTTGCTCTTTCTGCGATCTGAGTGTCCAAATGGTTATTATTTATAAAGGTATTACGTATAGAATATGTACAATATTATCTGGCGTGTTGTAATGGTTGTTACTATGATACTTGTTATGATTATTGCAGCAAACCTGTATCAAGACACAACGTTAATCTCTTACCAAGTGAGCCAGATGTTGCATGTACAAGCCATGACACGGCAACAATGAGTTTCACCGTAAGTTTTTCATTTGTATACGTACTTTCAATAGAGATGACCACGTCAGAAATGCCACTGGCACTATATGGCACGCAAAATGATACTCGTTGACATTTTATGTCCAAGGGACGTAATTCGTTTTACGGGTAAATAGAAAAAATAGAGATAACGTTGCTCTTTCTGCGATCTGAGTGTCCAAATGGTTATTATTTATAAGAAGGTATTACGTATAGAATATGTACATTATTATCTGGCGTGTTGTAATGGTTGTTACTATGATACTTGTTATGATTATTGAAGCAAACCTGTATCAAGACACAACGTTAATCTCTTACCAAGTGAGCCCAGAAGTTGCATGTACAAGCCATGACACGGCAACAATGAGTTCTATCACACACCGTAAGTTTTTCATTTGTATACGTACTTTCAACAGAGATGACCACGTCAGAAATGCCACTGGCACTCTATGGCACGCAAAATGATACTCGTTGACATTTTATGTCCAAGGGACGTAATTCGTTTACGGGTAAATAGAAAAAATAGAGATAACGTTGCTCTTTCTGCGATCTGAGTGTCCAAATGGTTATTATTTATAAAGGTATTACGTATAGAATATGTACATTATTATCTGGCGTGTTGTAATGGTTGTTACTATGATACTTGTTATGATTATTGCAGCAAACCTGTATCAAGACACAACGTTAATCTCTTACCAAGTGAGCCCAGATGTTGCATGTACAAGCCATGACACGGCAACAATGAGTTTCACCGTAAGTTTTTCATTTGTATACGTACTTTCAACAGAGATGACCACGTCAGAAATGCCACTGGCACTCTATGGCACGCAACATGATACTCGTTGACATTTTATGTCCAAGGGACGTAATTCGTTTACGGGTAAATAGAAAAAATAGAGATAACGTTGCTCTTTCTGCGATCTGAGTGTCCAAATGGTTATTATTTATAAAGGTATTACGTATAGAATATGTACAATATTATCTGGCGTGTTGTAATGGTTGTTACTATGATACTTGTTATGATTATTGCAGCAAACCTGTATCAAGACACAACGTTAATCTTATCAAGTGAGCCCAGAAGTTGCATATACAAGCCATGACATGCCAACAATGAGTTCCATCGTACGTTTTTCATATGTACACGTACTTTAAACAGAGATGCACAGGTCAGAAATGCCACTGGCACTCTATGGCACGCAAAATGATACTTGTTGACATTTGATGTCCAAGGGACGTAATCCGTGTACGGGAAAATAGAAGAAATAAAGATAACGTGGCTTTTTCTGCGATCTGAGTGTCCAAATGGTTATTATTTATAAAGGTATTACGTATAGAATATGTACATTATTATCTGGCGTGTTGTAATGGTTGTTACTATGATAATTGTTATGATTATTGCAGCAAACCTGTATCAAGACACAACGTTAATCTCTTACCAAGTGAGCCCAGAAGTTGCATGTACAAGCCATGACACGGCAACAATGAGTTTCACCGTAAGTTTTTCATTTGTATACGTACTTTCAACAGAGATGACCACGTCAGAAATGCCACTGGCACTCTATGGCACGCAAAATGATACTCGTTGACATTTTATGTCCAAGGGACGTAATTCGTTTACGGGGAAATAGAAGAAATAAAGTTAACGTGGCTTTTTCTGCGATCTGAGTGTCCAAATGGTTATTGTTTATAAAGGTATTACGTATAGAATATGTACATTATTATCTGGCGTGTTGTAATGGTTGTTACTATGATAATTGTTATGATTATTGCAGCAAACCTGTATCAAGACACAACGTTAATCTCTTACCAAGTGAGCCCAGAAGTTGCATGTACAAGCCATGACACGCCAACAATGAGTCCCACCGTAAATTTTTCATATGTATACGTACTTTCAACAGAGATGCACACGTGAGAAATGCCAGTGGCACTCTATGGCACACATAATGATACTTGTTGACATTTTATGTCCAAAGGACGTAATCCGTGTACGGGGAAATAGAAGAAATAGAGATAACGTTTCTTTTTCTGCGATTTGAGTGTCAAAACGGTTATTGTTTATAAAGGTGTTACGTATAGAATATGTACAATATTATCTGGTGTGTTGTAATGGTTGTTACTATGATAATTGTTATGATTATTGCAGCAAACCTGTATCAAGACACAACGTTAATCTCTTACCAAGTGAGCCCAGAAGTTGCATGTACAAGCCATGACACGCCAACAATGAGTTTCACCGTAAGGTTTTCATTTGTATACGTACTTTCAACAGAGATGACCACGTCAGAAATGCCACTGGCAGTCTATGGCACGCAAAATGATACTCGTTGACATTTTATGTCCAAGGGACGTAATTCGTTTACGGGTTAATTGAAAAAATAGAGATAACGTTGCTCTTTCTGCGATCTGAGTGTCCAAATGGTTATTATTTATAAAGGTATTACGTATAGAATATGTACAATATTATCTGTCGTGTTGTAATGGTTGTTACTATGATTAGTGTTATGATTATTGCAGCTAACATGTATCAAGACACAACGTTAATCTTATCAAGTGAGCCCAGAAGTTGCATATACAAGCCATGACATGCCAACAATGAGTTCCATCGTAAGTTTTTCATATGTACACGTACTTTAAACAGAGATGCACAGGTCAGAAATGCCACTGGCACTCTATGGCACCAGAATGATACTTGTTGACATTTGATGTCCAAGGGACGTAATCCGTGTACGGGGAAATAGAAGAAATAAAGTTAACGTGGCTTTTTCTGCGATCTGAGTGTCCAAATGGTTATTATTTACAAAGGTATTACGTATAGAATATGTACATTATTATCTGGCGTGTTGTAATGGTTGTTACTATGATAATTGTTATGATTATTGCAGCAAACCTGTATCAAGACACAACGTTAATCTCTTACCAAGTGAGCCAAGAAGTTGCATGTACAAGCCATGACACGCCAACAATGAGTTCCACCGTAAATGTTTCATATGTATACGTACTTTCAACAGAGATGCACACGTGAGAAATGCCACTGGCACTCTATGGCACACAGAATGATACTTGTTGACATTTTATGTCCAAGGGACGTAATCCGTGTACGGGGAAATAGAAGAAATAGAGATAACGTTGCTTTTTCTGTGATCTGAGTGTCAAAATGGTTATTATTTATAAAGGTATTACGTATAGAATATGTACAATATTATCTGTCGTGTTGTAATGGTTGTTACTATGATTATTGTTATGATTATTGCAGCTAACATGTATCAAGACACAACGTTAATCTCTTATCAAGTGAGCCCAGAAGTTGCATATACAAGCCATGACATGCCAACAATGAGTTCCATCGTAAGTTTTTCATATGTACACGTACTTTAAACAGAGATGCACAGGTCAGAAATGCCACTGGCACTCTATGGCACGCATAATGATACTTGTTGACATTTGATGTCCAAGGGACGTAATCCGTGTACGGGGAAATAGAAAAAATAAAGATAACGTGGCTTTTTCTGCGATCTGAGTGTCCAAATGTTTATTATTTATAAAGGTATTACGTATAGAATATGTACATTATTATCTGGCGTGTTGTAATGGTTGTTACTATGATAATTGTTATGATTATTGCAGCAAACCTGTATCAAGACACAACGTTCATGTCTTACCAAGTGAGCCCAGAAGTTGCATGTACAAGCCATGACACGCCAACAATGAGTTCCACCGTATAATTTTTTCATATGTATACGTACTTTCAACAGAGATGCACACGTGAGAAATGCCAGTGGCACTCTATGGCACACAGAATGATACTTGTTGACATTTTATGTCCAAAGGACGTAATCCGTGTACGGGGAAATAGAAGAAATAGAGATAACGTTTCTTTTTCTGCGATTTGAGTGTCAAAACGGTTATTGTTTATAAAGGTGTTACGTATAGAATATGTACAATATTATCTGGTGTGTTGTAATGGTTGTTACTATGATAATTGTTATGATTATTGCAGCAAACCTGTATCAAGACACAACGTTAATCTCTTACCAAGTGAGCCCAGAAGTTGCATGTACAAGCCATGACACGGCAACAATGAGTTTCACCGTAAGTTTTTCATTTGTATACGTACTTTCAACAGAGATGAGCACGTCAGAAATGCCACTGGCAGTCTATGGCACGCAAAATGATACTCGTTGACATTTTTATGTCCAAGGGACGTAATTCGTTTACGGGTAAATAGAAAAAATAGAGATAACGTTGCTCTTTCTGCGATCTGAGTGTCCAAATGGTTATTATTTATAAAGGTATTACGTATAGAATATGTACAATATTATCTGTCGTGTTGTAATGGTTGTTACTATGATTAGTGTTATGATTATTGCAGCTAACATGTATCAAGGCACAACGTTAATCTTATCAAGTGAGCCCAGAAGTTGCATATACAAGCCATGACATGCCAACAATGAATTCCATCGTAAGTTTTTCATATGTACACGTACTTTAAACAGAGATGCACAGGTCAGAAATGCCACTGGCACTCTATGGCACGCAGAATGATACTTGTTGACATTTTATGTCCAAGGACGTAATCCGTGTACGAGGAAATAGAAGAAATAAAGATAACGTGGCTTTTTCTGCGATCTGAGTGTCCAAATGGTTATTATTTATAAAGGTATTACGTATAGAATATGTACATTATTATCTGGCGTGTTGTAATGGTTGTTACTATGATTAGTGTTATGATTATTGCAGCTAACATGTATCAAGACACAACGTTAATCTTATCAAGTGAGAGCCCAGAAGTTGCATATACAAGCCATGACATGCCAACAATGAGTTCCATCGTACGTTTATCTTATGTACACGTACTTTAAACAGAGATGCACAGGTCAGAA